>JAMQGT020010876.1:0-63784 GCA_024447675.2 Pterophyllum scalare | reverse complement strand
ATGTTATGTCACATCTACTTGGTTCAGTTAGGTATTGCTGATGGGTCAAAGAGATTGTTATTGTGTGCTCATATTTGAAGATCCTGCACAGTGTAGTTTGTGTAGTTAGGTTAAATCTATACATTTTTAAAGAAATGTTTTTGTTAGACCTCTATATTACATCTCAGTAGTTTTTAGAGAGTCAAACCTAAGATCGGGTTGGGCAGGTGCAAGAGGAGGCGATGGTGAAAATACTGGACAAAGGATGTTGAATATGGAGCTGCCAGGCAGGAGAGGGAGAGAGAGGGAGACCTAATAGAAGATTCATGGATGTCGTGAAGGAGGACATGCAGAGGGCTGGTGTGACAGAGGAGGATGCTCTGGGGATAGGGTGGAGGTGGAGGCAGATAATCTACTGTGGTCACCCCTAAAAGGGAGCAGCTGAAAGAAGAAGTAACATTTTGATGGTTGGGGGGTAGAACCTTCTGTGTGATCACCATGCCACCATTTTTCTTATCCAAATATTGCACAGATATTAACATTGTTTTGTTAGCAGGTTACTATATTTCTAATACAATCGTTACTCTTACTATGTCTAAATAGTTTAAACGTTGGATTACATGGTGATTTGACGGTTGCCACATTAGTTTTGGAGCCCAAAGTGACCATATTTATATGCGAGGGTGTAGCGCTGACTTAACAGGTAACGCTAGTAAGGATGGGCCACAAGTGGCATTCATAAACTGTTCAGAAGCAATGCAGCGTTACATGGAGCCAAACCCATTTTGTGAAATAGGCTGTCTAGACATCCTTTTTAAAGCAGGAAAGTTGTGATTTTTTAACATGGAGCTGATTTTAGGTGGCCGTTACGAAGAGCTGCATGTTTTTGGCACTTTTGTGCGTTGGCTTCATTTTTTGGAGTCCGCAGAGTTGCTAGCATGTTACCCTGTTAGTCGTTTCAGTCTCATATTCTATTGTTTATACCAAGCTATTACTTGATGTTACCTTGGTAATTAAATGTGTTTAATGAATTGTTACCACTTTATTTTCAAACTGTTACCCCACTGTTAATTACTAAGCTGTAATATGAAACTGAAGTGCTACCAGAGGTATCACAAGGTGGAGATGTAAAAAGCACATTTGCATCCAGAAATGTGCCAGCGCTATCATGGAATTGGGGAAAAGCCTTCAATTTAGCATTTCCTTAAAGCTTCGCTTTGCTACCTCATATCAGTGCCCAAAGGATATTTTTTGCATCTCATGCTATGACCTATCATGAGGCTTCGTATCAGCTCGGTAAAGGCGAGGGGGACTCTCTTTCAGAACTAAACAGCACGGTAAGCAGAGTTAAGATGGAGTCATCCTGCAGTACATCCCTGCTGCTGCTGCTGCTGCTCTCCCCTTAAATCTCCTCTCAATAGCTTCTTTATCGGTCTACTTTTTCTCCAGCACTCTCCCTATTCACACTCTCTCTTCTTTCCTTCCTCTCATCCTCTGAACTCAGCCTCTCGGACATCTTTCTTTCTCTTGTCCTTCATTTGCCCGTCCCCTCCATCCTCCTCTCCCTCCACCAGCCAATGTGTGTCTCTCTCTCTCCTCCCCCTCCATCACTGCTCATTCCCTCGCCTCCTTCTGCCTTCATTTCCTCCATCTTAGCTTGTCATTACCGAAGCAGGTCTTTTGCATGCTGCTGATGTCACAGGTGTTGTGTGTTTGTGTGTGTGTGTGTGTGTGTGTGTGTGTGCATCTCAGAATGATATCGCTCTCCTTCAGACCAAGTGAATGAGATGATCCACCTTCTCACGGCCTCCCTGCCTCCACCCCCCACCCCCCACCCCACCAACCTTGCCGCACACTTCCACTTCGCATAAAGGAGTCAATTTGTCAGAGATGTCAGGGGTGCTAACGAACAGTCAGCTTCTTGCCATATGCCCGTGTGTGTGTGTGTATGTGTGTGTGTGTCTGTGTGAGTCTGTGTGAGAGAGAGCACTTCAGTACTGTTGCTGTGGCATGGTGTGAAAGAGTGTGTGCCAAGTGTACTAAGGAGACAAGTACACATGTATTCATAGCTGCTGTGAGGAGACCTATGGAGACAGTTACTGGTGTGATGTGGTGTATGTGTTCAGGCTATAGAGCTGGTAAATGTGCTAATTAATGAATGACAGCTGTATGTTCTCTTGTGCACATTTCTGTATGTGTATGCCTGCTTTAGTGTGTGTGACGCCCGATCTTCATCAAGCTCTACCAGAGGAGTGTGATGACCAGCCTCTTTGACAAGCGTTACAGGCACAGCAGTTCCCCCATCACCGCAGCGCCTGGGTCACCAGAGTTAATTATTCTCAGTGCTGGTCCATCAAGTTGCATGCCGTGGACACACACTGAGACACACTCACTCACACATGCGCACTCACACGCACACACATATACACACACACACACACACACACACGCACACACAGTCACAGCTAGCCATAAAGTAAAAGCTTTGACCTGGTTAAACATGATGCCTTTTAACTAAAGACTCAAAAACAGACATAAGAGCCTGCTGGTGCCTTGGCAGTCTGTGGGGCAAACTATTTAGCGTCATAGTCATGTACACTAGCCCTCCATTATGTGAGAACTAGCTGCCTTTTGCAGTAGCATCAATCAGAAATGGAATTTTGAAGCTAAAATATGTTTTGTATTAATCCACAATTCATCAGTTGTTAATTTGCTAAATATATATAAAGCAAAAAAAAATCCTTTATTTGTCCCACATTGTGGGAAATTACAGATATATATCTAAAAGCTCACATTTGACTTCCTTTTTGTCTTTTCCTTTCACATATGTGTTTCAGTACATTTTTTTGGAGTCAATGGAGGCCAGTGCAAAATTTGAAGCTGCATTGTTTTAACATAGTTTATTAGTTTCAAGTCTTTTTAAACTTTTGTACTTTTGTACTCAGTGATCAAATATAAAATATGTAAAAGGTAGCACTAACATGTAAACTAGCACAAAATACTCACATTTCACGTGTTTATTGGCTCAGGATGGAGTTGGTATTCGGTGGAGGGTTGGACCCAGTTATTTCTGAGCAGTTGCTTTTCTTGGGGTTTGACAGGGACTAATCACAAAAGCATAATTACATCTTGTCTAGGTCCCTCGATACGCATAAAGCACCGGTGCTTGTGGCTTTAGTGCTTTGATACTGCATAAAAACCATCCACTGAATGACAACGAATGGACATTTGACAAAACGCAGTTCTTAACTGAAGCACGATCACAAACATGATCAGCAGTCTGATCTGTCATCTGAGGGTCTCACCCCCCCCCCCACAAAGTGCTCTAAATCACAAAGCATGATAAACTAAAGACATCAGTTTGTACTTTTATTTTCTGTAAAAAAAAATTTCTGTGTTTAATCATTTTGTACAATATGTTGAGGAAAATTCAAATCAGATAAGAATTCTGAACTGAGCCGTTGATCAGTAACATTAAAAAAAATACTTCAATTTTATCTCTGCCCCTTTAGTTTTTATTTGGCAAAGCACTGTGCTACCTCAAACAAATGTACTGAAACTGATATGTGGCAAATTAACTTTCAGTTTAGCTTGTTCTTAAAAAAATTATAGTGGCCTCAAAAGCAGCATCTGGTTCTGTAAAAATTTTCAAGGGTGGGTGGAAGCGCAGGAAGAGACTGGTGGTGTGACGAAGCCTCCTAGTCTTTTTTTAAAATTTTACCCAGAAGAGTTTGATTGTGGTGACAGTAATGAGCACCTGCAGTCATTATCTTAACTTTACTTGGGTTCACTGTTTATGCATACTGCCAATGTTTTTTCTAAATTTAGCAATGTAGCAATTTAATTTGGTCGATTTATTTCTTTGTTGAAATAATGTTTTATGGCCATTGGAAAGCCTGTTTATTTCCCCTTCGATGGTGCCACATTTATAAGGAAAATGCATTTGTGGGTTGAGCAGCAGAGTTGTGGGTTGCATCCATGAAAAACTTGCCAAATCTCTGTCAATACCAAACAGCTGATTCTCCCATTGACTCTTGTTGGGTTGGGTGATTGAGGTCTGAAGAACCAAGACATATTGTCAATTTAACAATTTATTCATTCAACAAACAGGAAGAACCATGTGGAAGAACCATACACAGCCACAGCACTTCCTCATGCTGGTCACCAGCGTGGCCACAAATGGGATAGTATCCCATTCTTCAACCAGCATTTGTCTCAAGTCAGCCAGTGTGGTTGTGTTGGTCACTCTGGTACAAACATCACGCCTAAGCTGATCCCACAAGTGTTCGGTGCACAGCAGTGTGTGGCCAGGCTGATGACCAGCATGCGGAAATGCCAGGCTGTTGTGGCTGTGTATGGTTCTTCCTGTTTGTTGAATGAATAAATTGTTAAATTGAAAATATGTCTTGTTTCTTCAGACCTCAGTCATCCAATCCAACAAGAGTCAATGGGAGAATCAGCTATTTGGCATTGACAGAGAAGATTTGGCAAGTTTTTCATCGATGCAACCCACATACAGCACTCAACTCTGCTGCTCAACCCACAAATGCATCTTTATTGTAAATGTGGTACCATTTAAGGAGAAACAAACAGGCTTTCCAACAGTATAAGGTTTATTGCCAAGAAGCATTCTTACAACAAAGAAATAATCAACCAAACAGAAATTTCCTTACTTTTGTGCTAAGTTTAGTTCATTTGTCTGTACATAGTGCAACTAAGGAGCAGAGAAACCCATACATAACACTGCTGTGTGTGCATGGTTCATGAAAACAAAATGAGTGCTCTTATTTATCATACGTGGTTAGCTTCTGTTGCGTTGCAGCGATGATGTAGTAAAAACGATTTATCGTTGAGCACTAATGCTACACTAAATGTATGGACTTCTACAGATGAATTGAGGATGATGGTGATTAATATGAGGCAGGCCTCTTGCTAATTAAAGTCTTGTCATTCATTAATGAGCTGGTGTAATTGAGGGCTTAAATAAAGGACGGATAAAGATTGCCAGATGAAAATGAGAGAAAAGAAATTCCTATTGTCTGTTTTTAATGTAGAACTGTAGTGCCATATATAATGTGGATGATACCATTAATTTTGAATTTAGAGGACTTGAATTGTATAAATTTTAATGGAATCACTTTATATCCTGCACTTATCACGGGTGTCCAGCTTCACTCCAAAAGCCAGCTTCTTTAATCATTGCTCAGAATATCATGCTAATCCCTGTTATCTCTGTTAATGCTATACCAGCTAGCTTATTCGCTTGTGTTAAAGAGGTATTGTTTCCCAGGAGAATAGGCTCAAGCATGTTGTTATCAAAATTGAAATGTGCATTATGGGAGAAAAACTGCTCAGAAATGACCAAGGAGGGGAAGCTTAACAGTTGAGATGAAACTCTTGATGTTTTTTTGGCATTTGGTTTTTCACAAAAATAACAAAAGCTGATTTTTTTTTTTAAATTCATACTTGGATGAAGTAATTCCTTGGATGAAGTACAGACAAGAATGATTCAAGAGATAAATTCAGGTATTCATTTAGTGTTTGGAAACCAGCAGATATATCTGAAATAATCAGCTCAGTGGATGTAAACATGAGAGCCTAAAATCTCAGGGTTCAAACGGCTCTAAGGAGTCAGTTTCAGACCGTTTTTCTACTCTTGGATCTACCTGATGTCAGCAACAGGGGCTTTCTCTAATGTGGTCATCTGAGACATGAAACTCTGGCTGTGAGTGCAGCAGGTCATCCTCTGGGGCAGCCAGTCAGATGAAAACAAGCTTAAAGGGAGCTAAAGCGACTTGTTTCGGGCAGTGAATGAACTGGGGAGGTGCACCCAGGCTCAGTAGAAGATAAATAAGGATTATTTTGAACTGTGAATCATGCAAAGCTACTCTAGTAGAGTCCAAGAGTCAATATAAGGACCTGGAAATGAGCATAATAGATCCACTTTATGAGATTCTTACTAAAATGAAAAAGAAATGTTGATGGAGCTAACATCCAATTTGTAACAACTTTCATAAATCAGGTGGACTTACAAATACATAGCAATCATTTGAAAATATCTAAAATTCAAACTGATTATCATATCCAAAGGTTACCTGTGTAACAGCTGATAGTGGCAACAATTACCAGAGTAATCTGACATTTTGTTATTCCTGGCGGCTTCGACTGTAATGTAGTGCCATCAGTCTGCTAAAATGCTAATTGTGAGGCAGAGACAGAGCAGCGGAGCTGTGTTGGCCTGAGCGCCTCTCTGCACACACACAGAGCGAGGAGAGGTGGAGAGACCAGAGAGTTTAATACCCACTTTATTGTATATACCAGGAAGAGAGTGCAAGGTTAGCCTCGTTCACATATGGCAAAGAATGGGCTGGCCTACTGCAATCGGCATTCATTGAACAGATATCAGCTGAACAGACACACAGTATTGAGTTATGAGATGCACCTCTTTATTTTAAACTTAGCAATAGTTGGCTAATAGGATTTATTAGCCAGCTTAACAGTTGTAGCTTTTGTTTTATTTTTAAAAAAATCCCCAGTTCTTGGGCCAGGCACCCAGCCAGGATTGTGCACCTCACCTTCAATGAAGTCTCCCATGGGTGGTCTATCACCAAACAGTGTGTAAGGCAAGGAAGATACTATATAATTGAGCCAAGTACCAAAACTTAAAACTAAAAAGATAACAGATCACCTATATTTGATTATATTCATTTTAAGTTCTTTTTCATTAATCTCTGTTCACTAGAAGCTATACAATCCCACTTTCTTGTCTTTTGACCTTGGTTTTATTTTAAGAAAAAGACTTTATTCCTCTTTAAATGCTCAGTGAATGGAACCACATTGTTTACGCTCTAAGTTGTATTTATGGCTGTATATTGACACTGAGGAAAATCCTGGCTGAAATATTTGGAGCAGAAGGTAGCCATATGTGAGTGGGTGGGGTGATGGGATAATGTGCACACACACACACACACACACACTGTTTGTTAGGAAGGCCACGTTCCTCAGGCACTATCTGAATTACATTATTGCGCAATACTATTCACAGCGTGAACCAAGTGTTCCAAATGTGGCCAGGCCGGCCTCTCTCATCCTCCCTCACTGGCTCTGCCACCGCAGGATCACGGCTGACAGTGGAGGTAGACTCCCACAGCTAAAAACTGGATGCAGACTGCTAAAAAGAAAAAAACCACAAAAAATAACGATAATAAAATACCTAGTTTGGCCAAACAAATGAATACCCTTGCAAGCACATCAGGCGAGTGATATGTAAATGAGTGCTCTGTGTGCCCACGAGCAAGTGTGCCAGATGCTGGTGAGCCCAGCCCGACGGGTGGGTCGTGAGGGAAATCGCCTGTCAAGATAGAGAGATGGCAAGAGAGGGGGCTGAAAAAGAGGGGAGCAGTTAAGGAGAGCGTTTTAATGTGGCGTGATTAGTGCTGAATATTTTGGCAATTGTCTCAGTTTGGCATGAGGTGTGAAAGGTACATTTATAGAGAGGGAGAGGTGGGTTTGGAGGGGGGGCTATGCCAGGCTGTCTTTCCTAATGTAGCGCAAGTGATGCTAAAAGGTTTTTTGGACCAGATGTAAACAAATCACATGTGGGATTTCCTGGTGAGGAAAGTGGGGCAACAGCAAAAATCTCATTTGCACAGATTGCAGGAAACATCTCAAACTCAGTTAACGAGCTCTGTATGCAAAGTAGAGGTCGCCAGCATCAAAGGAATATCTCTCAATGGTGAGCTATTGCTTGTCATTGATGAGTCAGTCCATGCCTGTTTGAATCACATTTAATACTCATATCAACAACTTCTATATTTGAGTGGTGTGCCTGTGATCTACTTGGACAAGCACTTTCATCTTCAGCATTCCGATTGGTAATTGTACCAACTGCAGAGTTTGAAAAATACCAATTATAATCAGCTTCTAAAAAAAGGGGGGGGGGATGAGAGCACGCTAACAACAACAACCGTCAAGCCTTCAGAAATAAATTAAGCAAATAAAAAAAATGCATAAAAATACTGCCTCATTGTGACAGGTTTACAGGTTACAGGCAGATGTGCTATGGAGCTAATGGCCCTTTCATGTAATTAACTGTACAGATGGAACAACAAGAATAAAACAGAAGGCTGTGCAGGTGTACAAGAGGGTACCCTAACCTATCAATTCATCTCATATTCCAATGGAAGAAATGCTTAGATAGAGGTAATAAATACAGAAATAAATTGATTTTCTCATCCTAATAAGCCAGTAAAAGCAGAAATTTAATGGAGACATCTTATGTTGTTTTCCATTTTTATACTTGGATTCCACTGGAGTAACTTTATTATTCACATATCAAAACAATCCTTATTTATTGTGTCCTGGATCTCCTGGTACAAGCCCCCTACCAGCCTTCCTTTAGTAGCAAAATCCCACTCTGATATACCCTGCAGGGGACGGAGGCACTGATATATTGACCCAAATATCAGTATTGACTGCTATTATACGTGTTGGCCAATAATGTCACATCAACAAGTAAAATGCAGTTTTTAAAAAAATGTTAGTGGGCGACATTCCATCCTGCTGGCCACAGACCGAATTTTAGGCTATTTTTATAAGGATGTTTTCTCAGGTTTTAGTTTTCCTGAAATACAAGGAGGGATAGCTAGCATTCAGGCAAAACTCCAAGCAAACAGAAAAACTTAATTAGAAAAGAGTCGGATACTGGTATCGGCTTTGCGCCACAGTGCTATTTTAAATGTAGGTATTGGAAGAAGATTTCAGAGTCGGTGCATCTCTTGAGACAAAAGTGGAAAAGAAAAAAAAATAGGAAAACTGGAAATAACAATCTGAAGCCTGAGCTTTTGGCTCATAGGGATTTCTTTCACATACACTGAACTCAATGTTTGAACCTTTGACCATATTTAATACAAGCATCCACCATTGCAACAGTGTGTATACAAATGCACATGCACACACACGGCAGAAAATAAGGAAAAACATAATAGGTCCACTTTAAGACATTTCCGCTTTTTGTCGTTCTAACATTTTCTGCCCTGCAGTCACACACACACCTCTGCAGGTACCTGCATGTGCAGCTGGAACACTCATATTTAATGCATTGCATTTGCTCATTGTGTGTTGTGTCTCTGTGTACTCACACGCTCCCAGATCTGTGTAAGAACAAGTAAATTGAGACCACATCATGCCAGCACAATAAACTGTAGCCGACTGAACATACTGTGTGCCATTGTGGACTTGTTTGCTACATTATAGCCACTGTGTGTGCACAGTTTGTACACGCACTGGTGTGTGTGTGTGTGTGTGTGTGTGTGTGTGTGTGTGTGTGTGTGTGTGTGTGTGTGTGTGATGGAGTGCCAGCGTTCAGCCACAAAGCTCTGCAGCTACATCTAAATAAAACTGATGAATCACAGCTCTACAGTCCAGCAAGTCTGAGTGGCTCATGCCGGCACATTGTTGTGAATCAGCCACCCTGTCAGAGCGTACTGTGCCCTTCTTCCCTCCCTTTCTTAATAGTCCGTGTCACCCAACTCCCCTGCCAACACCCCTACACACAGACTGAAAGCTGTTAGCTGCTGCAGTTGGTGAGCAGGTGCTAACGTGGCCTGGAAGCGCCCACAGGGCTCAGAGGCCGTAGACAGACACCAGATCGACCGCCAGTTTTCTACATTCTGCTCGATGGTGCCCAGCTTTAATTATTATTGGCCGCTGTAATTAATTACAGATCCTCAGAGCGGCTGGCAGCCATAATCCAGGATCACCGCCTGACTTTAGTGGTGTCATTTGGTGTTTCAGACTGTACCGGTATGGCTGCTTGTCCCTCTTATTAGTATCTCAGTAAGCATACATTGTTGTTTTGCACCAAATTACAATACAGTGCTGAGCACGTGGTGCTCCTGATTCTTGATTTGGCTCAAGTCTGCATGCTAGCGTATGGTCCGAGGTTCAAATGACTGCTTTATGTTAGGTTTTACATTAAATTATTTAGCTGTTAAATGAAGCTGTCAATTTAAACCATGCAATTGAATATGAGAATCACACTTTATAGTCACTGGTAGCGCCTACTGTTGGCCTGAAGGGGCAATTATTCATGTCGCGAGCTATAAAGATTATGGGTTTACTGAGCAAGGGATTTGTCCTCTCCTTGTGGTCAGAGGGCTGCTGCTGTCTGCCCACACACTAAAAAGGGACTTGCAATACACACACACGGGCAGCAAGATTTAGGAGAAAAGTAGATGAGTATTGAGCGTGGAATATATATCTTTGAAAACTGCACCGGGGAGGGCGAAAACAGCGGTTGAGGGCCAAAGAGAAGGCAAACAAAGAAAACCGGCTAAAATGAAGGATTAAAAAAGAAAAGAAACAGGACAGTTTTAAGAGGGACGTCGAGCCAGATAGAGTTGAGGCCTGATGGCAGCTGCTGCCGTGTTTAAATTTGCGTCATCTTTAAAAGCAAGTTTATGGTCATGCTCGCCCTACCCCTCTCCTCCTCCTCCTCCTCCTCCTCCACCCATTTCAAATTACGGTGCGGGTTGCAAGAGAGGATCAAACAAGCCGCGCTGTCTTATTCATTTTTTATGCCGCCTCACTGAGGAGGGAAAGGAAAGGAGGAATGAGAGGCAACAAAACTGAGAGATTGGGGGAATGAAAGGGAAAAGAAACCCAGAATAACCTACTTTTTCCCCTTCCTCTCTGGGTGCATATGCAGGAGCTTAACGAACTAGAATCACACATGGACACTCACATGCAATCACTGCACTTGTGATTGCTCCAGTTAGTGCACATGAACAGCGCAGCGTGGATCCCAGAGGTGGTAACAACACTCA
The DNA here is from genome assembly GCA_024447675.2 of Pterophyllum scalare. Lineage (NCBI taxonomy): Eukaryota > Metazoa > Chordata > Actinopteri > Cichliformes > Cichlidae > Pterophyllum > Pterophyllum scalare. Next base: position 52,979 of record JAMQGT020010876.1, on the reverse strand, counting down.
GGCTGAAAAACAAAGAGCTGGCACATACACGCCTTCAGCACTGGCACTGTGCAGTGGCATGCAGCTAAGGATTGAGCGTGACCTCACCCCAGCCCTGAGCACCAAGTGGAACAAGTCTCTCAGGCCTCATCTTCCTCATGTCACAATCTTCAGTGGGTTTCTCACTCGCTGTTTAGCGGTGGAGCTGCGACTCTCCGTTGGCACCTCATTATTTCCTCAGGCGCCGAGGGGCAAAAGGCTCCCAATTCCTCAGATGCAGAGATAGAAAGAGAAACGAGTGATAGCAAGATGAGGGAGGCGGCGGTGCCGTTCAGTATCCCACTGCGCTGCACCACGCTGCCGGGGCACCTCAAACATGTCACATACTCTCACATACAGATTGAAGTACAGTAGCAGCAGAGGAGGAGGAGGGATGCAGAAAAGAGGCAGAGGGAAAGGGAGGGAACAGATTAGAAGAGAGAGAAAGGCAGAGGCGGTGAAGAGGGAAAGACAAACTGTCTGAGATGGATTCCGAGAGGGAGAAAGTGTCGGCTGAGAAGAGAGCAACAGCAGAGGAAGGCGTGGAAGACAGACAGAGAAGCGGGAACAGACGGAAACTTTTTACAGGAGCTCATTTCGCCAGTGAGCCCCGCAGTAGCTGAAGAGATGCAGGAGTCTCTCTGTTTTCAGCCGCCAGTCCAAACCTGCAGACCTTATTCTGTCATTCAGAGCTGCAGGTATTCAGTCCTATACTTCCTCCACCAGCTAGACACATGTACACTAGATAAATACCTCTCCCAAGCATGGATTGTCCAACAAAAAGAGGGCATGACAAGCTTTGGTTTTAAATTCTGTACTTGTGTGTCTAACCTATCCTGCATACATGACATGTTTTGTTGACTGGTTTAGTTCAGAGTTCCTGCTAAGGGTAACAGTAAGCTAGCTTGCGGAGAATGTCAGCCAAATGTGGTACCTGAGATCTTACCTGTTATGTTTTTCAGACCCCTGTTGTCAGCATTGCTAAAGCCCTTTCTCTGACCACATGTAAACCAGAATGGAAGTAGACATAGTAGAGTGAACTTACATGGAGGTGATGGCAAGCTAGCATGTGAGTCCTCAAACTTGTTACCATGTAAGGTGTCTGCCCAGAAAAAAGCAAAACCCATACCTGATTTGAATGTCCAAACCAAAAGGGGTGCAATCAGGAGCATAATTCTTAGGTTGTGTGCCATAAACTCATCCCCCAGAGTCAAATGTTAGTCTCAAAGCATTTAAAGGTGGACATTTAGTGCAAATGACCTCGATTGTGACAGCTCAGGGCACATTTAAAACTTTTTTTGGTCACACTGACACAGTTGTGAATTACCACCATGCCATACTGAAAATGACCAATAAATACACAAGAAGATGACCTTAAAGTGGACCAAATGTAAGTCTCTGGAGTCACAGAGCTTTTTGATATTAACTTGTTGGGAACAATGCATTTGACCATGTTTGTCATTTAGCCATCTATGGTGCAGAACTCCAGGCTTTTAAAAAAAAAAAAAATTCCATGACAAAGATGCTTACTTGTATGCATTTGCAAATATATTTAGCTGAATATCAACAAGAAATGCTAAGGTAAGAACAGGCAGTCTCATAACCACAGTTCGAACTGTTTTACAGAAGAAAATCTTTGACGTTTGATTTTTGTTGTTCACCATTTATGATATTAAAACTATTCAACTCATTCTGTTTGGAGGGATTTATTGGATGTTTTTGTAATCACAAAAAACTGCCTGATCTGGCAATAGTGATAAAGTCTTTTAGTAACAACTACTTGTTTCAGCTGACATAATTGGTGGGTACACACTTGAAATGAGAATGCTTTGTTGACTTCAGTCGGAAATCAGGGGCCTTTTGTTTCAAAAATTACCAAGAATCTCTAAAGGCACATCTGATGCTATTTTTATAAACTGCGCATGTGATGGGCGAGAAGGGAAATGTTGACAGGCTTAGTAACAATAACAGATGGGGTGTGGAAGAAAATCTATACATCAGCAATCATATTATAGATCCTCGTATGTTTTGGCTTCTTTTCTTTCTTTTCTTCCGTAGCCGTTTGAATGTGTTCATTACGAGAGCTCGACGTTTTTCAATCAGTTATACATGGAGCTGCTGGAGCACACTGCCCTGCACATGCAATATGTCAAGATCATTATACCCATCAGGTCCTTGGAGGGGTGGTGAAAAAAAGCAATATTATTGGGCTGATCATGTATAGCATCTTTATGAGCAAATATTCCTCCTCCAGCTCTCTCCTGCAGTTGTAAAACCAGCACTGTTTTTCTAGACGAGCTCAGCTATAGATTAAAGCTTTAGATGAATATTCATTGCTCATGTTAATAGCCAAAAGAGGGGGGGGATAAACAGGGAGAAAGATTTGGGAGAGAGAGGTAGAAGGGTTTAGATGCCGCAGCTTGTTATTAATAAAGCTGATTATAATCTAAGGCTTATACTTGGTGTGCCCTTTCTTTTGATATTTATCCCTCATCCTCTCCTTGGCTTTAGAAAGCTGCATCACAGGCTCCTCCACTGCAATAAATTCAATTAATTGAAGACCAAAATAGACAGGGTGGAGGAACAGGTAGTGAGGGAGGTGTCGATTGTTGCTGCACCCTCTTTGGGAAGCAGGCAGTCATACACATCAGCTGCTCGTGTGTCTCACTGGCCATCTGTCAGGGACAACTAGATCAGGATGGCAGCTCTCCAAACCCTCCCTCTTCCGCTCTGTCTCACACTCTCTGTGGCATTCAACGCTGTGCATATCGCTCTCGCTCAATGGTCATTACCAGTCAAATAAGTGTGACTTAATATCTCTGTTTCATGTCCTCGTTTGGGCCCTTCAGTCCTGCTTTTATTAAAATCTCAACACCTACAGTCTTTAATATGGCCGTAGCTACAGTGCTACTATTCCTGAAATGTTGAAAAGACTTGAACAGCTCTATAATCCCTGCCTTTGGTTTATACTATACTACTTCAAATACCAGAATACCCATTAACTTACACTTTACCCCAGTTATGTCTACTTAAGGGGGCTATTTCTGTTCTCACATTATTGTGCACCCTACAGTTTATTCTGTCTTGTGTGATGCTAAAATATAAAAATCCAGGTCTGCTTTTTTTGTTTGTTTGTTTTAATAGCTGCACCGCTTTATAAGATGTAATTGTTTGGCTCAACATTTTAATTCATTTAGAGATAATTATTAGATTTAACTTAATTTGTGCGTGTTTTTCAGCTGTACTTTTTGCCCACGCGCTGAGCTGTATAGCCGTGCAAACCTGCAAACGGTTGAACACTCCAACTTCAAACCTTTAACGTGGACTGCTGTAATCACTGGGTCGTGTTCTGTTTTGACTTTGATTTTTGTGGAAGCGTAAATTGGTTCCCAGTGTTTGTGTGGCTGAGAACAGCTCAATATAACTAAGAGTCCTGCAGCAATTAATAACCCCTGATCAGTGTTCTTGTTTACAATTGTTGTTTAAATGTTAATAACAATTAATACTGCAAAAACTGAACTCGCAATCTCTTAACTCTTAAGGTAAATATTTTATACTCCTAACATAAAACATAAACCCTTCAATCTGATTATAGCTTTTTTTAAAAGTATGAATTTAACCACATAATCCATATATGCAGCATTACACCCCGCAAATTCAGATTAAGCATCCCATTAGTCTGTTGACAGCTTAATATCTCTTTTCTCTAGAGCTATGATGGGACATCAGTTGGAAAATTGCACGTTTATTCCAATTTGCACAACTTCTCCTTCCTGCCTAATCCTCTAAGTCAATATTTTAACGGAAAACTTTTATCTGTCCCAGGTCGCAAGTCCCTGTTAGACTGTAAACAAAGTTCAAGTGCTTTTCTGCTTGTCAAGTGAGCAGCTGGAAGCTACGGCCGACATCCATCAGCTTTAGCCTTGTTTGGGGAACAGTATTTTGCACCACCTTGTCCTTGCTTCCTATCCATTGTGCCACAGTTGCTCTACTTTTCATTTCTCTTCAGCAGCACAGATTTTGCATAAACAGTGTCAGATTAGGTGTGTTGGTGTGTCCCCCCCCCTCACCAAATTTAAAAACTATAAACATGAATATGTAGAATTTATAGACAAGAAGAGAGATTTTTATTTTAGCACAAGCTTTCTGAAATTCGCAATTGGGAAGTCTTCAGCTCCTTACTTCAGCTATTTGCTTAAATGCAGTCTCAACATCATCTGGAAACCTGAGATGCAATCGTAACCCATTAACATGCACTTTACCCCAAATATACACCCTTAAGGGGCCTGTGAAAAAGGGGGTACACCGAATGAAAGGTTCGCACCTAAGATTCTCTGCTGTTTACCTATCTGCCTATCCTGGGTATACTGAAGCCCCTAAAATTTGGCTATTGATTATAGATGCTAAGTTCGCAGACTAGCTGATAGGTTCCCAGATTGGCATCTACAGCACGCCCTTCCTAATCATGTTTTGATTTGCATATTATTGTTAATCAGCTCTAAAGGTCTGTGAGGCAGGGACAAGCTTGTTGAAGTGATGTTATTGGGGAACAGCTAACATTGCAGTTGCAGTCGTCATGTTGTGGCTAATCAGAGAAAGCAGTTTTTCTCTCTGTGCTGCTGTTTACACTACTTTTACTGTATAAGAGTAACCTGAAATGTGTGAATTGCTTAGTTAGGCCTTAATGGGCTAGCAAAGACATATTTGCTCTATTGGTACAAGCACACATGAATTACAAGCTTATACAGCCTTTTGAGTTTTGGACTCTCTAGCTCTCCATCCCCTCAAAGGTCAGAACTGTCAGGGGAGTATGACATGGTGTGTCAAAATGAATCAAAGTTGAACTTCACAGATCCACTTCTATCTTGAAAGAGAAATTAATCACTCACTTTTCACACAGGGTTGAAAAAATGTTGATATTTTAAATGCTGATGCGACGAGATCTTTACTGACCACATCACTGTGAAAAGAAACTGATTGAGAGCCTTTGAAGCTTTTCTGCAGCAGTCATTGCAAAAACAGTTTGTTGTAAAATCAGTTTTCTGAATAAAGTAACTTTATTATAAATGTATTTATTAACTTCTCCTCACATCAGACCTTCTCATGAATGATGCACATACAAATGTTTGATGGTGCTCTACTACTGTAGAGCGGAGCATTCAGTTCTGGTATGAAAGCAGGTTTTTGGTCACGTACACAAGCCCTTTTAAGAAGAGCCATTCCAGCCCAATTTAATTACCACTAACTCTTAAAACTTTTAAAACTCTGCTCATGTTTCTCCCATACTGTGGTATAACCTACACTACTCCGATCCAAGGTCAAAACCACTTAGTGGACGGTAAAATATTTATGATATAGGGTACGTGTTTAATGGTGGCACCGTTAGCCAACTACTATGTCTCCCCCTTGCTCTCACGTTTCGCTGAGCTCTGGCAGTGTCCTCCAGCCTACAGATGAGCTCTTCCCCCAGGGGCAGGACCACGTCGTCCTCTGCCTCTCCTGGATGCTCCCACTGGAGGGCCGGCAGGGGGAATTGAGCGGCTCAGGAGCTGTCCTTAAGCAATGGGAGGGGTAGATTTATAGCTGGTGATTTATTAAGGCGACAGAGGGAGAGGGAGCAGCAAGTAATCAGAGCAAGACGGCAGGGCAGCGACTCCATACAAGTTCATGTGCTTGAAAAATAGGAGCGAATAAGGTACGGTCGTCAAAGCTCGATACACTCATCCTCTCTGGCTGAGAGGAAAACATCCAGAGCATTTTACCAGACGCGCCAGACTAAGTGATGGAGCTGCCGTGCGTAGCCCGTGAATGTGTGCGTGCTGCTTCGAGGCTGTGCTCCCAGCCTGTGATTAATCTACCACTGGCTGTCTAATTACCAGCCGTGCCCTCCCATGTTCGTCAGCTCCGTAGTAGACGCGCTGGCCCATACCGGAAGCTCGGTGCTCCCGATGCAAATTAAATCCCTGTAAATATTTGCTTTTAACTCTTGCAGACACATTGTTTCCAATTTTGCGCTTCAGTGGTCTGCATCCCCATCACCCCCCACCCCCTCACAGATGCCCACTTTTCTGCCCACCGCAGATGTGTTTGTGTGCACATTTAGTGTTGTCAACAAGTTTGCCGTCAGCCCACACACTCTCTACCTCCTCTGTCTAGCCTTTCTTTCTTTCTTTCTTTTAACTGCATCCTCCCATTGTATTGTAGCTGGCAGTCTATCAGTCACCCCCACCCCCACTGTCAGACCAGCCTAGTCTCTGTAGGAAGTGTATAGGACTATGAGGAGGGACTATGAGGAGGGGAGGAAGGACAATGAACATTGTTTGAGGCTAGAAACACTGAATTAAAGCAGTAAAGAAGCACCTATGAAGTGTACGAAGTATCTTTACACAACAGACTATAGTCTGTGTTGCTGAGCTGCCACTATTACTGTTACATGTGATGTTTAAATCCACACATGTCAATGATTAAGAACGTCTTTATTGCTGGTGCAAACATTATGTGTACATAGGTTGTGAACCATCTCTTGAAATGTGAAATGCTAACTAGCGAGGTTCTCATGTAGCATAAGCTAGTCATTCATTTACATCTGTGGTGTTTAATGTCTGGTCAGGCACATTTATTTATTTATTTTTTATTTCACTCCAAATATTTTTGATTTCTTAGGCTCACGCCTTGTTTTTGAGTAACTCTGGATTCGGAGAATTCTCTAATTTCACCAGGTCTCGGGCTCGTCATATGAGAAATGGCAAGCTATCTTGAACTTCACAGGGGCCCTTAATGTGACCATGACCTGAAAATATTTTTCTTTTTTTTAGTAATAGTTTTCCCAAATTGCTGCTGTAAATTTAGTTGATCACTGTGCTCATAATGTTCTTTGTTTATAATGTGCTCTGACTTTGATTTTTTTTTTCCAAAAGGAGTGGGAGAAAGGCAGATGATTAAAAAAAGAAAGAAAGAAAAAGAAAATAAGGGATTGACAGGAGTCTGAAAGAACACTGACCTGCCTGCCGGCTCTCTTCTATTTGGAGCTCACACAGAGGCTGTCAGCAGGATGGTAAACATACAGAAACACACATACATGTCCACCCCATCTATTGCCACTTATGTGGCATCTGCTGAGATGAAACGGCACTTTTCTGTTCAGCCACTCAGCATCCACTCTACCGTGACCTCGAAATTACCTTGCAATCAACATGTCAAACTCTCATCACGCAGATAAAACACACACACGCACACCAGCACTGTAGATATACAGAGAAACTCCCAACAGCAGTTTCTTTTCTCAAGGTATATGCGCCGATATTATACCCATGCACACAGTCACAGGGATACATTGGCGTTTCAATATCCAATTTTCCTGTCACAGCCTTGATGTGTTAATTAGCAAATGTGAAAACAAATGAGTTGTGCTGATTCAGAGGCTGTCAGGGTTGACATGATAACGAGCGTGATGCATTTGTGTGCGTGGGCTTGAGTTGGCTGCACACTGACAAGGTAAATGTAGTGTATGTGATTTTTCATTTGTGTGTTATGGGCCTACTTTGATTTGTCTTCATCTCTCTCCCAGTTCCTTTATATTTCTTCTTCCTGACCACAAAAACGATTTTAAAGCAGTGACTCCTATTGACCTCGTCCTTCCAGAAACTTCATTCACTGAATTCCAGCTAATAGTCGGTACCCTTGGCCCAGCAAAGTCGGTTTATTATCTGTCATTAAGTTGAGTCCAGTGAGTATACTGACAGACCGACTGGCAACACCGCACGGAGCTAGAGGTGGTAGGCAATTACAGGGAAGGTAGTGGTGGGCGATTCTGCAGCTGTGTTCGAGTAGAATTTGGGGGGAATTGGTTTTATTGGGATCTGGATTGTGGTTGGTAAGGTGTGTGGCAAAATAGTGATGGATGTGATTGTGAGACTGTGGTCTCTAGACTATTTTAATAATGCAGGAGAATTAAAGAACCTTTCTAGCACAGGAGATATTAAGGAGTATATGGTGTCTCCATCAAAAACTATTAAATACTGTAAAAGCCTGTTGTTGGATGTTGAAAGCGGTGATTAATGTTGATTGCAGACGCAGAAAGCTACAGGCACCATGCACAAATAATCATTCCTGTTTTAATTTTTTGAAGTCCTGAAGGGTGCATGAATGCAAACGTCCACACAGAGCCTTTTGCAGACCATCTCATAACGAAGTTTCCCTCACTCGGACCCCAGCAGTCTCTCGCATCACTGTGGGGAAATTTTGACTTAATCTTCTTTAGCTCTCTTAAGGTCCCACCACACTAATCAATCTGCAATCAGGTTGCAGTCTGGACTTCGACCGGACCATTGCAGCACCTTCTTTTTTTTGTTATTCAGGTATTCTGTTGGAGATTTGCCGCTGTGCTTGGGATCATCGTCCAGTTGCATCACCCAGTTTAGGCCAAGCTTTAGCAGTCAGGTAGATGGCCTCACATTTATTTCTAGAATACTCTGGTATACAGAGGAGTTCATGGTTGACTCAGCGACTGTGACTGCAAAACAAGCCCCTCCACTACCATGCTTGAATGTTGGTATGAGGTGTTTGTCCTGATAATCTGTGTTTGGTTTTAGCCAGATTTGCATTGTGACTGAACATCTCCACTTTGATCTTATCTGTCCAAAGGACATTGTTCCAGAGGTTTGAATTTGAATTAATTTATTTAAAAGGGACAGCGCATATTAATGAACATCTCAATGCAGTCTTGTTCAGATGCAACTTGTTCCTAACCGAGGCCTATAAAGTCTGAAATGTCGCTCTTTTGCAGTTTCTCTGAGCAGTTCACTGTCTTACCTTGGGGTGAATTTGCTGGGACGTCCACTCCTGGGAAGATTGTGAATTGCTTAGTTGTTGTGAGCCGGTCATGCTTGCTGATCAATTTATCAAGTGCATTTGAGTAGCAGCACACAGCTGTTACTTAGCCTTGTAATTCCTATGGAAGCACTAACGGTGTACTTAGAGTTTCACAGAAATGCAGAGACTCCTATGAAAAGTTTATTTTTCACACTTATCGAAAAGGACCCTTTTGGAATTTTGCGTATATACATATATAGGTATTATGAATTGCACAGATGGTAGGCTTGATGCTTTTTTTTTTTATGGTGGCGCCTCCGGGAGTTTCTAGGTTGCCTTTCTGTTTGCGTCTGATTAGATCTACCACATTTTAGATTAGACATACTTATTCTCTGGTCTATGTTTGGCTGGTTCATTGGACAATTTTGGATCTCATTGGAATTTTGGACTCTGAAGATCTTTGTGATTGCATCAAAAGAAATTCTTCATGAAATACTTAACTGTCCAAGGCCTTGGCATCACCATGGAGAAAAATTAAAAATGATCACCAACTAAAATTAGCACCAACTTTATAAAGAATAAATTAAGTAATTCAAGAGGAACATCACAACATAAACATCAAGTAGACACAAGTATTTCCTTTTTTGATGTGAGTCAGTTAACAGTCATGGCTCATCTTAATCAATTCCTCACCCTGCCTTAGAAACCATAAAGGAGTACAGCTTTTTCCTCCTAAGCTTGGTGCAATTTCAATCACACTCACTGATCGCACTTCAGTCTCCATGAGCAGAAACATGACCTACACGTAGAAGATTAACAGCAGGTTAATTGGAGGAAGGCTCTGTCACAGAGCATAAAAGTGGTGCTGAACACGCCTCCCCGCAATTAAAGATAACAAAAGTAGGCTTGCTGTTGAAAACATAAGCACTTAAGTAATTCTTCCCTGAATGTGTGCAGCGATGCAGCTCCCCCCTCATGGCACCGACATCAAAGACTGGTGTCAGTTTTGAAGCAGAGATACGCAAAATAAAACACAATTTGTGGAATGTGATCCCTGCTGAGACTTATTGTAATTAGTGAGGGAGAAAATTGTTCACACATGTTGGAGAGAACAAAACAAAACAAAAAAAAAGAACACTTACAAAATCGGATAAAATCTAATTGTCTGTGCGGCAAATTGCAGTTTTTAATAGCTTTGTCAATGACACATTTTCAGATCATAGCTTTTAGTCTTGTACTGGAACTTGTACTGCAGAGAGCCATTCAGAATTTCTGCACTATATCCAAGACTTAGTTCCAAACACCTCCTCACAGTCATTAGTCATGGCAGGTAGGAAGGTGCTGCGGTGGTTCACAGAACTTTCTGTTACTGAAAAGAAAAATCACGTTTTCCACGTGTGGGTTTTATTTATTTGACTCTTTCCTGTGTCCTCATCAGGGGGTGATATTTATCTTAAAGGGGGTGACGCATGTGCTGCTACCTGACAGATGATTCACTTTTTCCAAGCTGTACAAAATAAATCTAACCCCCGTATAAATACCCTGCGGATATTAGGTTCTCTGGTATGACAAAGGCAAAGATTGTCATACCAGTGAGCACTCTGACCGGTATTGAATGGCGTTCCTGCGGTGACTTTGATGGAAGATTGATGGCGTTCATACAATAATTGAGAATTATCACTTAACCCAGTTTCTGCCATTTTTCTGAAGCTTTGAAGTCACTTATGGCTGAGTTCCTGTTCAATGGCTTTACTGTTTTTGCACTTTTTTTGTATATGCTGTAGAGATGCACTGATCCAACTTTGTCTGTTATTTTGGTGAGTACTGATCTCATGCCAGTGTTAAATTGATAAGCTGAATTCATCACTGTAAAGAAGAAACTGAGAATCATTCTTTAGGCAACTTACACTAGTGAAATAAAATGTACTGCCCCCCAAAAATTAAAGAAGCACTTTGAAAACACATCAGATCTCAATGAGAAAAAAAAATCATGCTGGATATCTATACTGCTTTGGACTGGGTAATGTGTTAGGTATGAAAGGATGCCACATCGTTTGATCGAAATGAAAATTATCAGCCTACAGAGGACCGAATCCAAAGACATCCTGAAAATCAAAGTGAAAAAATTATGCAGCAGGCTAGTCCATTTTCCAAAATTTAATTGCAGCAACTCAAAATGGTACTCAGTAGCTTATATGGCCCCCACATGCTTGTATGCATGCCTGACAACATCAGGATGGCTGGTGTCCTGGGGGATCTCCTCACAGATTTGGACCAGGGCATCACTGAGCTCCTGTCTAAGGTGCAACCAAGCAGTATCAGATGGACTGAAACATAACGTCCCAGAGGTCTTCTATTGGATTTAGTTAAGGTGAGCGTGGGGGCCAGTCATTGGCATCAAATCCTTCATCCTCCATTAACTGGCAGCATGCTCTCACCACATGAGGCCAGACATTGTCATGCACCAGAAGGAACCCAAGACCCACTTCACCAGTGTAGGGTCTGACAATGGATTTCATCCCAATACCTAATGGCAGTCAGGGTGCTGTTGCCTAGACTGTAGAAGTCTGTGCGTCCCTCCATGCATATGCCTCCCCAGACCATCACTGACCCACCACCAAACTAGTGATGCCGAATGATGTTGCAGGCAGCATAGCGTTCTCCACGGCTTCTCCGGACCCTTTCATGTCTGTCACATGCGCACAGGGTGAACCTTCTCCCATCTGTGAAAAGCACAGGGCTCCAGTGGTGCACCTGTCGATTCTGGTATCCTGTGGCAAATGCCAATCGGGCTCCATGGTGTTAGGCAGTGAGCACATGGCCCACTAGAGCATGCCCTCATACCACCCTCATACCACCCTCATAAAGTTTGGTCAGACACATTCATACCGGTGGCCTGCTGCAGGTAATCTTTTTTAGGGCTCTGGCAGTGTTCGTCCTGTTCTGCTTTGCACAAAGGAGCAGATACTGGCCGTGTTGATCCATTAAGGACCTTCTATGGCCCTCTCCAGCTCTCCTGGAGTAACTACGTAGGTATCGCCTCATACTACCAGTACACTGACCCTAGCTAAATGCAAAAGTAGTGAAAGGAACTGTCAGAAAGGATGAGAAGGGCAAAAATGTCAGTGGCCTCCACCCGTAAAACTGTTCCTGTTTTGGGGGTTGTCTCATTGTTGCTCCTCTAGTGCACCTGTTGTTAATTTTATTTACACCAAAGCACCTGAAACTGATTAACACACTTCTCAGCTACTCAGCTGACCAGATCAATATCGTAGATGTTTAATTGACTTGATGCTATGCTCTGATTACAAAGTGTTCCTTAAAGTTTTTTGAGGAGCATACTTTGCAGTAATTTAAAGACCTTAGGCTCCAATAAACACTTTATTACACCAAACGTAACGATTGAAAGTGAGAAAGCAGAAGAAAAAAAATGACAGGGAAAGCATGGTTATGCTTTTCAGTTGTGGCAGCTCACTTGAACACAGTTTTATTTGACAAAAAGCTAATGCAAACATACAACAAAAGAGTTTTTGGCATCCCAGCTGTAAAGTACCTCCACTCTGCTGACTTTTCTGTTACCTTCATGATCTGTTAGCTCACCTGTTAGCAACAGGTACACCACTGTAAAACACAGAAGAACACAGAATTGAATTAAGAAGCGAGTTCCTATAGAATAGACAATTTTTAGCGATACCTAGGTAGGATTGGACCAGTAACCAATCCAATCCAATTATTTAGTGCACATTAATTTTTGACATTAAGTGAGACTGTCAGTTTCCTGTGAATTGCCACCTTATGAACAGATTTAAGTAATTTTCCTGCATCTGAATACCTCATTGATTTGTAAAGATACATTTTATTGCTAAGTGTGCAAGCTGAGGCATTAGCTGTTGTTTTTTTTCCCATTACTTTTAAGTTCTTTTAGCTTAGATGCTGGATAATATCTGTCTGATATTCTCCTTGGCAGATGATCCTGCCAGATCAGTCACTCTGCTTCCTTCTCCACCTTGCTGAGAAGCCTTTAGTTGTCCATTTTGTGTATATGCTCAGCATTCACCACTCATTTTTCTCTTCTGTGAGGCATTCATTTCTTGTGCAGCTCAAGTGATATCGACTCCAATGAGTAATGGCAATATTTGATATTGTTATAGCTTAGCTGTTGGCCTAATGAGAGCAATACCACTACAGCTAGGCAGGCAGGCAGGCATCAATTCAGGTCAACAAATTAAGCAGCAAAGTTTTATCACTTACAGATGTATAGGTCAAATTAAATTGTTCTACTGGTTGGATCTGGCCCATAGCTGTGATCTTTATTTGACCATTCCTGCTCAGCGGATGAATTGCTGACACAGTGGTTTAAAGGTCAGAGAGTGACGCTCTAAATTTGTAACCAGACATTGTATAAAAAAGGGACGTTGCTACTGTTGTCACCCACTGGTACACTATACTGCCAAAAGTATTCACTGACCCCATCCAAATATTTTAATTTAGTTTCTATCACTTCCATGGCCACGGGTGTATAAAATCAAGCACCTAGGCATGCAGACTGCTGCTGCTGCAAACATTTGTAGCTCTCAGGAGTTCAGCCAATTCCAGCTTGGTACCCTGATAGGATGCCACCTGTACAGCAAGTCCAGTCCAGAAATTTCCTCGCTACTACTACTACTGCTACTACTACTACTACTACTACTACTACTACTATTCTAGTCAACTGTTATAGCAAAGTGGAAGCCACTGAGAATGACAGCAACTCAGCCACAAAGTGGTAGGCTATGTAAAATGACAGAGCGGGGTCAGCGGATGCTTAGGCACATAGTACACAGAGGTCTTTTGGACAATTTCATGATTCCAACTTTGTGGGAACAGTTTGGGGATGGCCCCTTCCTGTTCCAACATGGCTGCGCACCAGTGCACACAGCAGGTCCATGAAGACATGGATGAGAGAGTTTGGTGTGGAAGAACTTGGCTGGCCTGCACAGAGTCTTGACCTCAACCCGACAGAACACTTTTGGGATAAATTAGAGTGGAGACTGCAAGCCAGGCCTTCTCATCCAACATCAGTGCCTGACAAATGTGCTTCTAAAAGAACTCTCAAAAATTCCCATAAACACTCCTAAACCTTGTGACATGCTCTTTAATAGGGCATTTTAACATGGGGATTGCTCGCTTTTGGAGCCAACCCCAAATAAATACTCCAGGAAGTGCAGCTTCCACATTGGTTTCAACTGGACCATGATGCCAGACATCTCTCTTCCTGGAAGACGCACATTTGTACCCAGTTTGAAAAAAAAACCATGGAAAACATGGGAATGCAATTGTTGCACATCTTTTTATGCTGCTCATTCTCAATGATACAGTCACACAGCCTGCAGTAAAGATCGACTGAGAATTGAAAATCTTTTTTTTAACTTTTTAATTGCAGCATTGTTTGCCTTTCTCATTTAGATTAGAAATAAGTAAGAGAGGATGGGAGATGAAGAAGAAGAAAAGCAGAGGAAAATGAGAAGATGATTTTTCTACTGACAGTCTTCCACTGAGTGGTCTGTGCGGTCTCCCTCAGTCTTTCTGCCTCCCAGGAGTTGAAGAAAACATTCTGCAGATGACATGAACCTTGTGTGTGAGTGGGTGCGTGTGTGTGTGTGTGTGTGTGTGTGTGTGTGTGTGTTAGAGAGAGAGATAATCTTGCATGCATGCAGAGGGATACAGTATATTGGGAGAACCTGTTCCTTTAAATCTGCTTCTGTGAGTATCATAGTGTGTGTGCCAGTGGCATTCTAAAATACCACTCACACATCCCCATGAATGTCTGCTGTGTGGCTCTGCTGTCATGCTCAGCCCTCCTCTCACCAGTCCACCCCTTTCTCTCTTTCTCTGCTTCATCAATCACTTAAGCGCCCCCACTGCTCACAGCAGAGCTGGACCAATTAAACCCTCTAATTGAGCCAATTAGCAATTAAACACTCAGATGCACCACAAAATTCTGGAGGTCCCTTCAGGCAGATTCATGTGTGCCAGGGGTTTGGCCTTTTACCAGGGATTCTGACTTATGTGGGCCATGAGGTGCAAGTTATGGGCAAAAGGGAGCCCAGTTGTCCCCCCTTTTACGGGGCCTGGGAGTTTATCAGTTGCTCACTTCCCTGAGAATCTCTTGGCCCTCTTTTACTTTTACTTAAGGACTCTGGAGGGCCTCTGCTGACCAGAGAAAAGCTTTTCATTAACAGGACCTGTTTCCTCTCCATCCTCATTCTCACCTTTCATCTGCAGTTTGGCTCTCTTGCCATCCCTGCTCCTTTTTTCCACCCCACCACCCCACTCTCTTGTCATCTTTGCCAGTCTCTTTTATGTATGTTGGAGGATGAAAGTTTAACAGCAATGTAGATGGTTATTTTTGAGTGTTGGGTGTGTGGGTGAAGGGCTCGTCTCAGACTCTCCACGGTTTAATTAGAGCACACATTGTGCTGCCCCGCTGCTCAGTGAGCAGATACACATCCAGACGCACACATGGGGGCGTGGGCAAAACAACAAAGTCCACTCTGAAAGGAACAAAGGCAGGCAACAATATATTTAGTGCGAACGCACTGCAACAAACAAAAACAAGGAGAGATTACAGGCGCTACGGACCTGCTCGCAATTACCGCTCTTTTTTTTTTTTCACTGCACATTTCCCCACAAGCCTGAGTATATCCTCCCCCTCAAAGAGCTTGTTGTACATTAGAAACTTTATTATCACATGAATGAGCCTCCTTATTCGTATTATCTGCTCATCAGCCTATAGGCTCTAATTATCTGCCGTGTTGCCTCAGGACTCTTAACTCCCATACTTTTAAATTTTAAATGGCTTTTTGGCAATGCGAGAGAATGTGAAGGGGGTGGGGAGTGGGGGTGGGGGGCGAAAACAAAAACAGAGGCACAAGGGTCGGTGCAGGTGATGCAATAATATCCTTAATGATGGTTTTAAATGGGACAATTACAGCAGGGTGATAAAGGAAAAGGGGGCGTGTGAAGGATAGGAAGGTTTAATGGTGAATTTAAAAAAAAAAATCAGATAAGACCGAAAAAGTGTGCATGAACATGAAGGAGATATCTTACTGTACTTCCAGTCTTACTTACTGCTGGGCCATGTGTGTCCCGCACCATTACATAACACCACGCAACAATGTTATGACGGCCTAATCTCCTCCGTGCCTCATGCGTTTACTGACTGTGGATCTGTTATACGAGGATTTGCATATTTCCGCAGTAGATTACATGAATGAGTGTACAGAATGTGGACTTTCATTCATGTGTGGTTCAGTTATTGCTACGTGTGTGTGTCTCTGTGTTCTGTATATAGCCAGAAAATGTCCCAGCTGGGCTGTTCTAAGCTGCTTACAGGCGCACATTATTGACATTTGACCTTACTGGGCAGTGAAAGGCTCGCCCTAATCTCTAGCTTCTACTCTTCCTCCAATGCTGCCTACTGTACTCATATCTCCAAGAGAAAAACTGAAGCCTCTAGGAATTTAATAGCCATAAATATTGAGGCATCACTAGCAGTGTTGTTAGGTGAAAACTTGAGACCACATTTGCTGTGCTACATTAAGTCTTGGGAGAGATGTGCACGTGCTAGCTGCCGTCATACAGGCCAGACTGGGACAGAAAGGGTTTCGTGCATAATAGAAAAATGTGCACTCAGCATGGAGTTTACATGGGATTATGTCGCAAACACGAGAGGAAGTAAAACATGATGGCAGGAATTACATTTGTGTTGTTGAGTTTGCTTTTCTTGCCTTTTCAGCCATGTGATGTAATGAAGTGAGGTGAAAAACGTTGATCGTCACATAAAATGCTCCTAAAATGAACCCTGTTAGCTTGATCTCCGCAACACTGTCTCTGGATTTAGAAAGACTTTTATTTCAGAAAAAAAAAATCCTTTGGCAACAGCTGAAGGTGAAAAAAAATGTTGAACTGACAACATTTAATGGAATATATTTCTGTTTCAGATAAGCTTAATCTCTTTTATCTTTTCTTTCTCCCTCACCCCCCTCTGCCTCCGCTCTCCCTCTCTTTATCACTGTCCTTTAAATCTCTTCCCTCCTCCCTCCTGCTTCTCTGTCTCATTCTGCAGAATTCATCATCAGTCCAATTATCTGGATAATAGAAGACGAATAGGTATGGAACGCAACAGAGCCATGGCTTGGGAAGTGTTTCGGATCACTGTTGCTCAGAATCAGCACTGACCTGGCACCCACCCCGAAGTCCAACCCCTTTCTCCAGCATCCTAAAGGACCCTCTTCTCCCAAGCAACTGCTTTATCCTCCATTTCACCTTCATTCAGCACTCCAGGTCTTCATCGAGTTTCTAAAAAAACTTCCTTTAGTCATTAAGGGTGTTTTACCTTCCAGATTGTTGGATATAATCCACTTTGTCTCATAAAGACAGAAGTTCTCCCAAACAGAGTGAAAGCAGGTGGCTGAACAGTATGAATTCAGCCATGCACCCCCTTCCATTTGCTATAAATAAACAGAGTCGACAGAGTTTGCTGTCCAGGACACGCCACCTCAGTCTCATGACAGACTGGTGCCTCATGAGCATGCTAGGTCTCATTCTGCTCTTCAGTCTTGCCTCGAGCCAGAAGATGGATCCTTCTAAACACCCTATTGTCACCACTAACTATGGCAAGCTCAGAGGCATCAAGAAGGACTTGAATAATGAGATTCTAGGCCCTGTGGAGCAGTACCTGGGTGTGCCCTATGCCACAGCGCCTATTGGCGATCGCCGCTTTCAGCCACCTGAGGCCCCAGGATCTTGGCAGGAGATCCGCAACGCCACACAGTTTGCCCCTGTGTGCCCTCAAAATGTCCACGGTGTGCTGCCGGAGATAATGCTGCCCGTGTGGTTCACAGACAACCTGGACGTGGCGGCGGGTTACATCCAGAACCAGAGCGAGGACTGCCTCTACCTCAATATCTACGTGCCCACGGAGGATGGTGAGTGGACATGGTGAAATGAAGGGTTGGTGGATAGGTTGTATAGACTTTTCACTAAGCCTCACCCCTTTAGTTACCGGTGCTGTGCCCGTCAAGCTTTCCATGCTCACACAACAAGTATACATTTACTGTGCAACATCAGGTTCTTGGTAGAAAAAGCTGACTTGTTTGTGGTTTGGCTGCCAAATGGAAGATATTACATAAAGTTTATGATTTGATTGAGGATAACTGACTGACTTCTTATTCTTTGCAACGGACTTCTTTTAGCTCTACTAAAGTTCTTAAAGTTACTAAAACTACGAGCTCCAGGCAGAAGCAGCTGCACCATGTAAAAGACAATATTTCCTATTCTTGAACTTGACTTGGATGGGGCACCCAAGTAATTTTAGAAATAAATTTTGGCATTTAAAAAAAAAAATCATCTGTCTGATAAATCCAGGATTGGTTTTAGTAACTAACAATACCCTCACTCACAGTTTGAAAGTTCAGCTGCTGTTAATCAGCCCCACATTTCCTGTCTCATGTTTCGTTGGCGGTCCTCGATATTCAGTTGCTTCTCCAGTAATCTCTCGTCCCGTGGGCCTCATGCTCTTGTACTGCAGCTGGTGACTGTAGTCCTTGTTTGTGATCTCGTGTGAGCTGGAGAGGCTCTAACCAGAACCTCAAGTAGGTAGAGAACTGGTTCCTGAGCTGCTACACTGAGCTCACTGAAATGGCAAAGCAAAACTGGTAAATGGACTAGTTCTTATATAGTGCTTTTCTACTCTAATTGAGCACTCAACGCGCTAATACAACACGTTTATATTCACCCATTCACACAAGCACCTGTGTAACTAAGCTAAGTGCTTTTATTGTCTAACATTCACACACATTAATACTCCAACGCTTGCGTCAGAGAGAAACTTGGGGTTCAGTATTTTGCCCTTACTTTGGCATGCAGCCTGGAGCAGCCAGGAATCAAACCGCCAACCTTCCAATTAGTAGGTGACGTGCTCTACCTCCTGACCTACAGCCACCCCAGAAATAGGACTATTTTCTCTAACTGCTCTCCAAGATGGTGATGTTCAACTACAGGATGAGAGACTCAGCAGAGGGGCAGCTGATTATTGCTTGAGAGTCACAAAGAAGGCCTACTTAGATTTGCAGAGGAGCACCTTCATCTGTCATTAATGAAAGAATGGATGCACCACCACCACCACCACCACATAGAGAGTCCAGTTCTGTCAGACTCTTATTTCAGTCTAGCATAGCTTCTGGTTTGCTTTGAATATACTTAATGTTACACTTGAACAAGCACAACAGAGGTTAGATATACACTTACTATGATTGCTAAGGATTTATCTGTTCAGGGGAGGCGTTTAGTGAACAGTCACCATTTACAAGGGACAGCCCAAGTGGTGATGTGAATGCTACTTTTTAGAGTAGCAACTTTTCACAACTTTAAAAGCCCTAAATATTTCATATCCTTCTTGCACATAATATAGACGATGACTGTTAGTTTTTAGAATTATGCTTGTGTCTGGTTTGGGCTTACATATGAAAGAAATAATATAAAGTGCCATGGAGAATCAAAAATGATTTCAGCTACCCTTTGCTGGTTTTATGGTACATCCAATTGAGGGTGTTATAAAACAAAAGGCCAGGACTGGAGCAGCTTCCAGGCGCTTTATGAGAAACGGGATTCGGTGACTTTTGGCTTTCCCTTTTTTTCCCAGTCAAGGACTCTCTTCTCTCATCTTAGCTCAAACTGTGGACATTTTTGTTAGTCAGTCAGGCACATTTTGGTGCGTGAACAATAAAGGGGAAATATTTCCATCTTGTCAGCAGGTGTGATATGAAAAGTAGAGATTTCCATCACCTCCCTCTCTCTCCTTGCCTAGGGTGTTATGCTTCACGTTTGTCTTTTCATTTCTGTATCTCTAACAAAAGCTGCACAAGTCCAGCAGCTTTCACAGAGAAAAGGTTGGGGGAAAAAAAAAGACCAACGTTTTCCAAAGAGGGCTGAACTGTTACTAAATATCTGTGTGAGAGTCAAAAAAAAAGAAAAAAGAAAAGCCCCACAATGTAGTTTGAGTGTCTGTGCCTTAATGTCTTTTTATTTGTATTGATGTGTATGTCAAAATAAGAAGCTGACTTCCTTTCTGAGCCCTTCCATCAGTAGACATTTTTACCCCCCCCCCCATCGCTGTTCAGCACCATTCCTTTAGACTCTCCACTCCAGTGCTGCAGCCTCAGCCCTCAACACCCCGTCACTGCCTCGGGCATATTATACATCAATTCCCCCCCCCCGTTTTCTGAGATGTGCAATGTGGAGATGGAAATATCGTAACTCAGAGTCATATAAACACATTCCCGGCCACTCACTCATGTTCTCCTGTACAGTGCACCTTCTGCAAATGTCACGCAGGTGCAGAACACCTTCCCACAATGACCTTCATTCATCAATATGAAAAATCAGCAGTAAGTCCTGCATTATCAGTGTACCACACAATCACTGTGAGTGAGGTGTGTCCAATTTAGAAAGATATTATCACAGCAAACACCTACCCAGTGTATGTCATAATGCATAATAAATATGGAAAAAGAGCTGCACCCCACCCAATCTTTCATCATTATTGCTGTTATATTTACTGTGGTAGAGTCAGCCATGACATTGCTAGCCTCAGCAGTCCCTAGCAGCCCCGGGCTTGTCTTTCTCTTTGCTCCTCTGCCTTTCCTCCCACTTTGGCTTTTAAATCATTTTTTACACATGCAGCTAAAGAAGGGGCAGAGGAGGGGAAGGAAGGAAACAAGGAAAGGACATAAAACAAGAAGCAGGAAG
Source organism: Pterophyllum scalare (assembly GCA_024447675.2). Taxonomy (NCBI): domain Eukaryota; kingdom Metazoa; phylum Chordata; class Actinopteri; order Cichliformes; family Cichlidae; genus Pterophyllum; species Pterophyllum scalare. The sequence continues at coordinate 32,360 of JAMQGT020010876.1, read as the reverse complement.
GAGAGGAGACGGGGCTAGAGATTTTTTTGGGTATGTGCATGCAGACTGATTCTCTCCCATTTTCTCTTGCCACACCATGGATGGCACGTTTTCTTTTTACTTTTAAAACGTGAACTTTCTGTTTCCTGAGATTTTTTTTTTTAACTTGTATCCTTTCGTAGGGCACCCTTAAGACAGAATCCTTCAAAAAAACAAAACAAAAAAAAACAACTCTTATTTTAAGTGGATTAAGCTGGCAGAATTACATCCTAATGCTGCCATCAGTGCAAATGAGAGAAAGTGGGACTCTGACATGAATGTGTGTTTGTTCATAGATAAACAAATATGCTAACATTTGGCGGTTACTCGTGGCTCTTTAATTAATACTTAAGTGCTTAGTAAGTTGCAAAGCTAGCCATATGTTGTTGTTTCTTGCACTCATTCCATGGCTCTCTTGAATAAATATGCTTCTGAATGTGTGATGCTTTTGAAAAAAAAATCCAGGAAATGAAACATGACTTACAGAAAGAATGCAATATTACACTTTTTATTATCTGATTAACTGCAGCTTAATCTAACATACAAATGAGAGTCTTAGGATTTTACATATTTCTAAGCACACTCAGCGAGTCCTTATTTGTATACTGTTAGAGAAATGACAAATCGCTGTGCAAATGTTTTGGATTTCATTTAGATATTTGCATTTTTGCCCAGCACATGTTGCCATCGGGGAGGCATGACAACAACCCAAAACATATAGCCAGAACCATAAAGAAGTATTTTTAGTCACAAGAAGAACAAAGAGTCCTTTAACAGTTGGTGCAGCTTAAGCAGAGCCCTGATCTCAATGCTGTGGAGGCAATTAGGGATTAAATAAAGAGCATTATCCTTCAGAACGGAGTGAGTTCTCCAAGATGTTTGGAACAACCTACCTGCAAAATTCTTATCTGCTTTAAGTGGCTTATAAACAGCAGTGTACATAAGAAGACCAGTCCAAGACTGTATACCTCTGTCAAGCATGAAAGTATCCTCCATATCATGTATAAATTGAGTCCAGATAATATCTAGACCCAGATTAGGTTTAGATGTAGGAGTTAGGGTTGAGGCTAACCTTAACCCTAACCCGAGGCTAACCCAAACCCCTTTAATGTGATAGGAATTCATCTGGCAATGACAAAGAATATTTCTAAATATTCCTGGATCCAGATGTGAATCCTGATCGATGTAAAGTTAATCTCTTCTACAGTGGGTCCAAGTCCACACACAACTTCTTTGGTGGAAATTATAAAACATAATGCACAATAATATTTGTGAATCTTTGATCTGGCACGTACTGAGGAGTTTTGTGTTTGTCCACAAAGAATTGTCCTGGGTTTCTTTTATTAGTACCTCTGCTGGAATGAAATAACCATTAGGTTTTCATAAAGACTTCACAGTGTAGCAGTATTCCCGTGACCACATCGTTTTCTCATCCATATGGCAGTATGGACTCTTAGGACCAAGGTTTTTGCTTCCGGCAGGTAGCTTCTTCACCAGATGCAGGGAGGGAGGGGCTCCACTGGTATCCCTTGGAGATGACAACCCATAAATCATAGTGAGAAGTTTTCATCTCACTCCTGCAGAGTCACGCTGGATCAATGAATGAGGCGAGGGGAGGACCGGCAGCCGATGCCGCCTCAGGCCCACAGACAAACCACATGCTTCTCTCAGCAGTCAGCTGCCGTTAACACAGAGCAAGCCTTCATGGTGAATAAGTTGGAGTAGCTGGACTCAGCAGCCCGCAAATGGAAACTCCTTATAAATGTTTACCGGCATACACAATCCATTATAGCTGTGCATTGTGCAGTTAAGCAGAGGGAACAAAGAAATCATCACTTTGATGCCAGCAGAAATAACTCCCTTTTTTTTTTTTTAAAGAAAGTTTGGCCCATCAACACCTCAAGCCTAAACCAAAACCAAAGCTGGATTTATTTGCTGAATTTATTTATAAACTGATGACAACATACAGTATCCTACATTTCTGTCCCAGCTTTTTAGCATTTTCACCTTCTTGTTTTGCCTCAAGCTGCAGCTTGTTTCAGACCCAGTTCCAACTGTTTGAGTAACATGTAGCTGGTCTGGACCATGCATGTTAAAACCTCCTTACATCTCCAGGTCAGTGGCAACCCATCTAAGATTAGGGGTAGGGTTTGTGTTAGGTTAAAATGAATGGATGAGACTTTATTTAAAGCACATCTTTTAGTTTCTGAAAGGTTGCCCATTTAACATGTGGCTAAAAGAAACCCCAACCCTAATCCTAGATGGGCTTCGGGTAGAGTTTAATGCTCTAGTGACACCCCCCCCTCCCCCACTAAATAAATAAATAAATGCACCACCTCACCAACATTAGTTATGTTCTCTGAAAAGATAAGGTAGGACACAATTTCAGGTGTTTGTGTGTCCCCTTCAAATTCCATATTACCCCGTCCATGTGACATTTCCTCACTGGCTTAGAGCTGTTGGTTTTCAGCCCACCTTTGTTCAGCCATTCTGCAGTATGAATTAGCCTGTCTCACAAGCTGGGTGAGTTTCACAAAAACTGCAATCAAGGCTGGTTAGGCTTCTGCAGAGGCATGTGAATGTGAGAGCTGAAAGGGATCATTGTGGACATAGTCGGTAGACTCGCATGAATTGCTTATGAAATGGTGACATCCTGCATTCATGTATTAAGATCAAATAACTGTATGGACAAGCATGAGTCTTGAACCAAATGATACAAACTCTACTACTACTATACTGGTGGTAGGCTGGGGTTAAACCTAGATAAGCTGCTGCAAAAGTGCCTTTTAAGCTGCTAGTTCTGTTCAATTAGTCCCTTCCAAGAGGGTATACATCCGTTTTGCCAGAGAATCCTTTGGGAGTTGAACCGCTAACCTCATCGTTGTCAGCGATGTGTCTTTTTGGCTGAGCTGCTGGATGCATGCTGGAGGCCTTATAAATTATTACATCCAATGCTTCATCTATCTCCATGCATCAAGCTCAAACTCCCACATCTCCCCATTCTGCAGTATTTCAATTTTCTGAGGAGATTCATCAAGAAGGGTTCAATACTAATACAATAATGCACATGGCGGTCGAGCACCGTGCTGCACCATCGTCAAAGAGCAAGGGATGCATAAATAAATAAGAGATAAAAACAGATAAATAATGGAAAAAGTGAGAGCCAGCGTGCAGCAGCAGACAGGATAGATATTGCCTCTGAAAGACCTTGATTATTCTGCTCCATCTCTTTCTTTATGTCACCTCTTTCGCCTCCCTACCCTCTAAAGAACAAAAATGGGAGAAAAAGGGGATGATGGGGAGGGGGGAGGAGAGATCACCGTCTTTCTGCAGACAGAATATACTTTCCCTAGAATGAACAATTGGTGTTACATACAGTATGGGTGCCTGTAGCTCCCTGCAGATGAAATATCTGCTGTCTCTCTCTTTCTTGCTCACACACCCTTCACAAAAGTTTTCTGTGATGTGAGGGTGCTTGCCAGAACTGAAAGGCAAACCAGAGGCTTTAATAAAAAAGACAAGGACACAGTGAGAGCAGAGTTAGATTTCAAGCCAGGCATCTTGAGATAGTTGTTATATTGTCAAAGATGGAAGTTAGAACAGAAGGCCTCATCCAGCCTGTGGTCCAGCCCTTTACAAACCAAATCTGACATCTTTGCTTTTTTGCCTCCTCTCATGTTTCACCTTTCCATTCTCCCGCTCCTTTGTTCAGTCTGCTCCCCTCTGCTCTGTGGTCTGTCCTGAGGCACAGTGGTGCAGACAACAAATGGACTGCTCGGTCAAAGGCTTTATATTACACTTGGGTGGTGAGGGCAGGGAGAGAATCAAATCAGCCTGGGTCAGTCACTCGGTTTCATCTATTCCCATCATCCATCTAGGATAGTAAAAACAAAGGCCACGCAGCATGTCTGTTGGTTGTTGAAAAGTCCACAACTCCTAAATGTCTAAAGCAGTCTAGAACACCATTCTTTGGGTGCCGGAGTGTCTTCTGTAGTAAACCAAAGCAAATATTTTTGGCATTGACCAAAAAAAATATCTGAAAAGGGAAATATTCAAGCTGGCGAAATGTCACATACCAGGTGTTGTGTCTTGCAATATTCCTATAGCTTTGCAGGGGTATTCATCAAATGTATTGATGTTTACATTAGGGCTAAATGCATTTAAAAAAAACACTTGACAAAATGCTCACAGTCAACCGTGAACACGGTGCCAGTCTGAATGGGCGGTGTAGGAAAATTCCAGTTTAGTCTGATTATTAGAATTCCTTGAGTCTTCTCACAACTGAAATACAGGTTTCATGATCACATTTGTGAGATGCTTCTTAATAAACCTGGCATACCTCCAGGGTATTCAAACACAACAATTTTCATTTGGTTTTAATATCTTTAATTTGTTTTTAAGTAGGCCTTAAATCCAGTCTCAGGTAGCATTAGAAGAATTAAATTCCTCTCTCAGAAACCTGAAGATAACCCTTTGTGAAATCTCTGTTGTTTACGTGTTGTTCTGCCTGCATGAGGACACAAATGCATATGTGTATTGACAGACGGGTTGTGTATATAGACTACATGGTTGTAGGGCGATAAGGTTGTTTACTGTAGTGTTTGTTTAAAGCATTAAACTGTGTTTGAGAGCACCTAATGCAAATGTTAAAAAGTAGGCATATAAGTGAGGATAATTCACATTTCTATATAAACTGTTGAGTTAAAGTACAGAAGGGGGGTTTTACAGAGATTGGCAGGCATAAACAGTAATGTGTGACATGTATCTGACTCGGAGTTAAGCCAGAATAATCAGATTACGTTTACCCCTAGGGTGTGATGACAAGTCTTAGATGAGTGGCAAAAACATTTTGTAGACTAAAAGTGGAAATCCAGATGCCTTTGATGTAGTACCTCTGGTTATACGCTTAGGTTTTTAATTTTGATTTGAACGTGGGAGCTTATGAAATAATTGACATTTACATGACAAAAAGCATTCAACTTGTCAGCAAAGAAACTACAGACCAGGGAAGACTGAGTGTTGTCTCATTTTGATATTTGCAAAAATCTGAAGTCTGTAACATCACTCTTTGCTACACTGTCAAGTACTTTATGTGACATGAGCTGAGAGGAAGAAGAGCAGATTGTTAAATTCCTGACTGCTAAGCTGGTGTAGCTTGTGGGTTTGATGGACTACTGAAAGAGAGGAAAGGTTATTAGAAATGTGTCCAGAACTACTTAGGCTAACACATCTTACAGGACAAACCTGCACAGACAAAGTGAAGAGCTCATGGGGGGCATGAGAAAAGAAGTGAGCGTCTGTCGCTGAGAGAGTGAGTCTGTCAAAAAAATGGCTCATCTTTTTATCGGGTGGTATGTGATGGACAGTTATTTTCAAATTGTGTGGGCTGCAGTTTGGTAATATATTATCTGTAAAGCTCCACCTTGTGTGTGGGATGCAGTCCAGTCCCATAATTGGTTGTGGTCTGAAAAAACTTGAAGTCTGAGTCTAAAATTTTACTTGAAGGTGGTTGGCAGCTCACCAGACATTAATTTATTTGCAAGCGTAGCGCAACTTTACCAATTCTCTACCCACCACTTGTTGATTTCTTGATGCTGAAACAAAAATAACTTGACAGCATGATATATGACAAGGTGGTATATCCCTAAATTGATTTAAAAAGACTAAAACTGTTTAAAATACTGAAGCAGTTGTTTGAAAAGATCAGAATATGTCTAAACAGGCTGTAGCCTACTATGGTCACACTGAACGATTGGTAAAAGGAAAGGCCGTGTCCCTAGCAGTTTATGAAATGCACCCATTCCGGTACTGTAATGTGTTGACCAACCACAGCTTAATATTGGAAAATAATTTAATAGGTCTGCTGTCAATAAGAAATTAATTAGAGATAGACTGTTTAATATAGAAGATAAAGTCTTTAAGAACCCTTTATCAACTACAGCTAGCTAATTAAGCTAATATTCACTCAGTTTGCTTACTAGATAAAATAATATGGAGCTCTTGAGTTGTTTTAGTCATTACAAGTGAAGAGACCTTTAGTAAGAGTCTGCTTTTAGTCACATTTGATTAGGTTTTCTTGGACCTTTGCTAAATTCAGTACAGAGCAGGTCAGAGCTGCTGATGTTATTTCAAACTTCAACACAGATAAGTGACACATGCTCCAAAGGATGTCATAGTCATAAACATGACAGTTTAATATTGTTATTAATATACTGTAACTACCTATAACTACTTATGTATAGAGTTAAAGCAGTTCCTTGGCCTTGAGCACAGGCAGTTCCTCAATTGCTGGTGTAGCTGGTATGCTAGTTAGCAGGATAAGCTAATGATTGCAACTACAACATAATGTAAAAGAGGCTCATAGTCACAGTGAAATCACCCACTGCTTTTTGGGCACACGTTTTGAAGTCTAGAGTCTTGTATTTTGGCCATCTTGGTATTTTGAAATTGCATCATTGTAACTGCTCAATTTACGCTCAACTTTAAGGCTTATTACAATTTAAAAGGGAACATAAAAAAGGTCATGTCCTCTAAGTTAGTCATGAACAGGGTTGTCACTAGGATTTGAAACTTGATACCAATATAATTTTTGATACCGCAGGGGATAAAATGACTAGAAATTAAGATACATTTTTCTTTCACAACAAACACTAACATAAATAACAGATCTATTTTTTTGCTATCTGACTTAGTGCTAATAAAAGTAACGTACCTGTCAAGTATATAAATGAAAAATATTTTAAATTTCTCTTAGGTAGTGTAAAAAAATCAACAATATTGTAGGTTGTCTGAGGTAGTGCTGTGCTTTCATTACTGATAAAACAGAGCTGGTAAGTTGCCCTGGCTTTTAGTTGCTGGTAGACTGTTTCTGTTTCAGTCAGGCACTTTAAGAGAAACCTAACACTTTTTAGATGCAAATACTTGTTATCCAGTTTATTTAACACTCTCTATTAACATTAAAGATGGGAAGGACTGATAGCTCCAACATTAACATTTATTTATTAACCATAGACGCTAGCCGGTACCTTAATGATAACACACAGCTAATGTGACTATTGGGTAATTGCTAATATTTAAATGGCTAAAATCAGCATTACCATTTATGATAATAGATGAATTCGTCATTGTTTTTAAAATGGGAGCTTCACTGACCCCTCGAAATTTACATATGAGGCTTTTTGACTTGCTTTTAGATCATGCTTCAAGTAGCCGGTTGAAGACCTGCAGTTTTGGGAACCGCTTTGGTTTCATTTTTCAACGCTGGGAGCTGGTGCTTGGTTAGAGCAGAGAAACTCCGTTGTCCTCCATGATTTTGGAAAAACGCACCACCTCGACTCTTTAAAAGCAGAATATTTTCTCCCCATAGGCGGAAGCTCACTTCTCTGTCACAAGTCAAAAGTTTGACAGGCCTGGTGTTGTAATTCTAGTTTTAAAATATAACTGATAAATGTTTAGTGATGTGAGAGAAGCCATACATAATGATGGCTCCTGTGAATCATTACCTTACTTTGTGTACCCCTCCCCCATCCCCATACCTTTACAGAGCTTTTTTTTCCCTTTAGCTGTTTTTTTATATAGATTATATTATTATAGCAGGTCACTTTATGTTATGTTATGGCATGTTTTCCTAGTTATGTAAGTGAATCCGGATGAAAAACTATTAATGAACGCAGGGCAAAACATAGTAAGCCAAGGATTCATGCTGTCAGTTTTTATGTTTTTTGTGCTTTGATTCGCCCTGGACTAATTCTGGACTCAGCTGAAGTGAATGTGCTCATATTAGAGTCCATATAATGTTCATTTAATGTGAAAGAGTCTGCAGATTTATTTATTTAACTGTAACTGGAGAGATCATTTGCATATGTCAACCTGTCTTTACTTATTGTGCATGCAGGGAAAGCTAGTGGTCTCATAATGTGATTACATGACTAATGTGTAGTGTGTTGTCAGATTATGGTATTGATCATATTTTGAAGCGTTCCACTAACTTCTTGAGGAGGCTGAGAAGCAATGGCGTAGTTTGTGAGGGACAGTGAAATGAGTGAGGATGAGAAACAGGGAAGGAGCGAGATTCAAGGAGTGCAGACTTTAGATTTAAGACACGTGACGGAAGGGATGGAAGGGGGGTGGAGGGATTGTGTTGGCAACCATCCACCACTTCCTGTGTCTTCCTGTCAGAGTGTGCATCAAAGGCTGCATGCATTTTGCCTTTCTGCTAGGCTCTGAATGAAGGAATTAACAGGAGCTCAGTTCCAGCTATTTATAGCCTGTAAGATGGAGAGAATGACAGACAATTTGTGTATGGATGCATACATGCTTGTGCTCTGTATGCACATGCATGCACGGCACATGACCTCAAAAACTTGCTGTGTGTTTTTACTTGTGTTGCAGTTGTATGGGTCATTGATTTAATCGACTCGACTGTCCTGTCCTGTCCTTCCTCCATCTTGCTGTTTTCCTATTGTTATGGTGGCCCTCCTCTCGATACATTACTACCCTTTACATCGTACCACTTTTCCTTTCGCTTTCCCACCATTTTACCTCCCTGCTGTCCTCCCTCCTTCCTCGCTTTCTCTTCAGCACCCCCCCCCCCAACCCCACATTCCTTCTTGAATTTCTCACAGCTTCCCAGTCATCAACATATGCTTTGGATGAGCAATGAAGGCAGAAATAGGATTTAGCAGTAGACAGTCCATTTAAATGATCTTTTTAGCCTCAGGAGAGTGAATTGACTTTACAACAGTACTTAAATATTAAGCTCTCAGGCTTTGACTATCCATGTTCTTTTGGCTTGGCTTCTGTAGCAGCGCTCCAGCACAATCTGGGATATCATCTGAATTAACGTGGGGATTGATGGAGCACATTTAATGTGATTGTAAGTGAATGTAAGTTTAACCCCCCCTCCCCCAAAAGATGTTTTACCTAAAAGTCCTTTGAAACTGATCTTGGTAATGTATTGTTAAGGCTGCTGGTGCCAACATTTTATGCATTCCTATTTTAACTAACAATTATATGTGATGTAAGAGAAGCCGTACGCAAAGATGACTCCTGTGACTTACCACCCTACTCTGTGTGTGCTGGCCATTAATGGCAACAAGTTATTTAAGCATTTTTTACTTTTATTTTTTTTATTGGTCTGGGGGTGAAATAAAACCCACCATCCCATAATCAGTTGGCATGGTGACAATCTCATTGTTTTTTTTTTTGTACCATCTAAAATCCACTTTTTACTGCTGTGACTGTTAAGTTGTTCTGTAGCTGTGCTTTTCTGGCACGACCTCAGCATGATTCAGATTTTGTGCAACGTATAGCAGGAGAGAACAGTCATAAATCGCTGCCCACTTCTCAGTATATTTGCCTTTTTATAATTAATCCTCCAGTTTATTGATATCGTCCACATTTTGAGCTGCTGAGTCAGCCATTTCAGGGCAGCACGGTCAGCTGCCCTGTTACCATGATGTTGATGAGACCAATTGCGTTGGGAAATTATTCAGCAATGCTGTGAAACGGAGATAAGCTTAAAGTATAGAAAATGGAGTAGTGCTGTGCTGGAGGATTGTGTAGTATGGAAATGAGTGAAACTGATACCAAACATTCTTATTATAATTAGTCATTTTGATCCCTTTATGCTGGATATTTACAATGTTTACTTGTAATGGAAGCAAATCATGAATACTGCTTATTCAAAAGGCATTAGAGCACAGAGCGTGCACAGATCTGATCTACCGCTTTTCTAAGTGTCCATGGAAATTACAAACAGATTGTGTTCTCGGACTGAAAGTGTGCTGCAAGTGTTAATAAAGTAACCTTGAGAAAAGAAGATATAGGAAGATCAAAAAGCCCAGCAACCTGTGAGGCATTCAGCAAAAAGCAGAATTCAGCTGTATGAGGATTAATAATGGCTGCAGTTCCCCTCAAGGCCGAGCTACTGAAGATGCACATGTATGCAAACACACATACACACACAGCCAAAGACTTGTTGGTGCAGATACACATTTAGTCATACACACACGTGCTGCTCAGTGTGTACTAAGAGGAATGTTGCTGCCTCCCATCCGCCTCTCGCTCTCCTTTTTGGTTACACACACACACACACACACATCATCTCTTTCAATGCAGCTCAAAGGGCCATCTCTTCAGGGCTTCTGAAGCCGAGGTGACCGGTGGCAGTGAATGCAAATTATCCCTCCTGTGCGTGCGCGCGTGCGCACACACACACACACACAGCTTCCTCTGCCAGGTCCCACTGCTAACAGTGCCTCCCACAACACTGAATAGTAGGGGAAGAGAGGAAAAGGAGATTTAAAAAAGGAAGGAATAGTTACAGAGAGCAGGAGGTTATCCAGAGGTAAGGCCTCCTCCTCTGGAGGAACAAGTCTGTTGATATGCGCACACAGGAGAAAGTCAATACCTCAGTGCAACACAATTCATCTCTAGTTAGCAAGGGACGCTGCTGGGGTCAGGGAGACGCTGATTGCTGGAGATGAAAATTCTCTGTGCAGCTCAAACACCTGGGCTAAAGCACTCATGCATATGCACACAGATGCACTCATATGCTGACGTACACAGATGCACAGTGTGGCGTGACATGCAATATGCAGGCTGAATCACATGGTAATTGTAACATACCAGAAAAGGGAACTATTTATATTATGACAAGAGGTATGAAAATATTCAGTTTGTATTCTATGAAAGTTGAATTTAAAAAATAAACAGAACTGGAAACAAAAATGTAACCACACTATGTAAGGTAACATTATGCACACATCAGCACCTTTAATATTATATCAACCGGAATTTCAAACTAAACTGACTAATACACATGGCGATATATCAAACTATCAGCTTGTACTTGTTATTGCATTATCCAGTTTTCAGTCCTTCAACACTTTCTGGTTCATTAGTTTTATATCAATGTCAACACTGTTCGTCAGAGTCTTTGCTGGAATGCATGTAGTTTTGGGGCTCTGTCCTCAAGTTGTGTGCTGCAAAGCCAGTTAGTCAGTCAAGGAGGCTTTTTACCAGCAGCATGTGCTGTACACTTATAATTGATCCAATTTCAGCACCATGGACAGCGCCACAGAAACTGTAACTGATCACAGTTTGAAAATACTTTGGTTGCTCCTTCCATCAAGGATTATGTAAGTTCACCTTACATAATGCTTACAAGTGAGCTTTCAAGTAAGTAACCATCTGCTCTTATGACCAGAACAAGAAGCATTTCTCCCATTCAAAGTTTCTGTTCGTCTTTCATACTGTCCTTGTCACTGTGTCTCTGATGTACTGGAGTTTTCAGATGTCTTCAGAATGCAAAACACTTTTTGGATGAAGATTTGTATGACTGCTTCAGTATAATTATAATATTCCCTAGCCATGAATACAGTGTTTTTTTTTTATTATTATTATTATTATTTCATCTGTTGAACTGCAAATCCGTTCTGGTATACACTCAACCTTGAGTTGGGCCACATTGACTTAGATAAAGTAAGAAAAGGGTGACTTATTGTTACAAGACTTATTGTTACAAGTTAAAATATTATTACTGTAAAAATAATCTCCCCCTGTTCTTACTAGGCGCTAAATCTTTGTCTGTGTGTTTGACTGTTTCTTTGTCTGCAAACCCTATCAGGAGTTTAACAGCCAAACTTGGCACACAATTATAACACCTTCTAAAAGCATCCTGTCATTTTAATTTCCCAACAGTAACATCTCAATTATGTACACATAAGCTAATTTTTACTTTAAAAAAAAAACTTTTCTAAATGTCATAAAACTTTGGCTTACAAACAAATGGACTAGTTCTTATATGGCGCTTTTCTACTCTGTCTGAGCATTCAAAGCACTTATACAACATGTTTACATTTACCCCATTCACACCCATTCATACAAGCACTTCCATGATTATCTAAGCTTAGTGCTTTTTTTAAAAATTATTATCTAACATTCACACTCCAATGGTTGCGTCGGAGAGTAACTTACAGCACCTGGTATTCCCAGGCAGTCTCCCATCCAAGTATTGGCCAGGCCCGATGCTGCTTAGCTTCCAAGATCAGACGAGATCGGGCGTGTTCAGGGTGGTATGGCCATAAGCATACAACACGAACAGACCAAATTTGCCAAAGCATAGGTAAGTGATGAAACGCACTGCATTAGAATCAAATGAGATAAAAGTACAGACAGATTATTATTATTGCTGATTTTTTATTTATTTATTTTTTTAGGGTGGTGGATGGTGGGTTGTTTAGTGTTTCTTTTAGGTTTTGGAGGGCTGGATTGAGATTGATTGTGGGCTGGTTCCATTCCTTGGGCAGTATTTAACCCATGTTCGCTGTACCATGAATAAAAATGTAGGTATAAAATTAAACAGTTCAACATCGGCGACACAGGAGTGTGGTACGGTAATTAGCACTGTCATCTCACAGCAAGATGTTTCTGGGTTTCAAATATGCTAACTCAACATAGAAAGGCCCCACTCTAGTGGCGCTAGCATGTTCTCCCTGTGTCTGCATGGGTTGTCCCTTTAGCTTCCTCCCATAGTCCAGAGACTGGGGGGAGGAGCTTCTAGGTAGATGTGAATGGTTGTCTGTCTCTGTGTGTTACCCTGTGTCAGACTGGCGAGCTCTCCTATTCTGTTTGTAATGCTATGTTAATATATTGTGGCTAGCTGCAAGGTGATATGATGCCAATGAACGAACGAAAACAAAGGATTTCTCTAGGGTCATACATTGTGGAAACATTTGAGATAATGCAATCATAGGACTTAATGGAAGATATGACATTGGTCTTGTCATAATTAGACATTTTAATGCAGCACTGCTATGTTTTAAAAATTAATAGAAACACAAGTGATTCTATGGGGTCTAAACTTTTAATTCCTTATCAAAGTTTTTTATGGTTCCAATCAAATACCTTTTAAAGTTAACAGAGCTGTTCCCCACTTGATTTTATAGTAAATGCAGCTGCTATGGGTTTAGTCTCTACCTGACAAAACACATTACACTGTTGGGGTGTATGTATGATGTAGCTTGGGGAGATAAGGTGGCTTGAAAAAGAGATGGCAATTGAACTGTCCAAAAGCATTAAAATAACATGTTCTGCTACTGCTGTCAGCTTTGCCTTATTTCCCAGAAGTCTCCTTTAGTTTTGCACTCAGGTTTAATAGGATTTTACTCTCATTTTAGAAGACCTTACTGAGCTAAATTAATATTAATGGAAAATCTCCAGTGGTTACATTATTCAGAGTTAGCAGGCTTATTTAAGTGTGGACTTTTCCTTAAATGGAATATGCACAACTGACATACATACGGACGGAGGCTGATGAAAAGCCAAAGGAAGACACAGAAGGAATAAAAAAGAATATATATAGACATGTTTCTGCATCTTGGTGTCCCTCCTGGCCCTTTGACCTAAATTACTCCCCATGCTCCATCTCAGTACTCCCTCAGTGGTCCACTCTGTCAGCATTAGGAGCTGTGCCTCATCTGCTCACTGGTTAGTGATGTCCCAGTGCTGCAGCCTGCGGTGGAATAAGCTCTTACAAGGCTGCACTGAGAGGAGATGGATTTAGATGGAGGAAGATAAAAAAAAAAAAAAAAGTGTCTGCCCCAAACAAGCTTCACTCCTTTGTGTCATCACTGTCAGAGCAGCCCCCAAAAGTTATTCAGGCTCTTTTATTAAGACATGACCAGATTGCTGTGTGCAGTGACCGTGTCCATTTTAGTAAAAATTTACATTTTAACTGATATGTTTTCTGAAGCTTGATTCTAGTTAAAGCCTAATGGTGATTTATATTTACAACAGGATGTAGAGTATATACCCTGTGCACTTATGAAATTGTGGCCACAGCGGGTAGCTCACATGTTGGAAACTTTATGGGATTGCATTTGTGTGTGAGCCTGTTTTGGTGCTCCTCCAGTACAGGTAGCTACTGCTCATTGTGGCTGAAAGTAGTAATGTTTGTTTCTCACTGGCTCATTCTGTCTCTTCTCTCACTCTGCCTGCACTTTCATTATCACTGCGTGCGCACTGATGCACTGACGCGTGAAACAATCCATTTAGCTGTTAGCGTGTTCTAAAGATGAAGCAGTCTATAGCTGATTATTTAGAGAAAGAAAACAATGAGGGGAGAGAGAGAGGCAGAGGCTGATGAAGAGGGAGAGCCGACAAGAGGCTGCGACTCAGACATAACTGATAGTACGAGTGCAGTCAGGGAAATCCTGACTAACTCAGTAAAGTGGCACCCTTTGCTGGGTGTATGAGGGAAATTCTGTGCTCTGTATGTGTCTGTTGTCCTATTGTCAGCAATCTAGCTAATCTATTGCAGGAAACACTAAACTTGTGTCACAGATGGTGAAACAGAGAGCACAGGAGAGAAGCAAAACAGCAGTAGAGCCTGGTACAATGCTGAAATTAAATTAGCACACAAAACAACACCAATCAAATACTTTAAATATTTGGTTTTTGCTGCCACATGCTGCACAGAGTAGACTGCAGTCTGCCATTTTGAAGCCTCAACTTTTGCATTTTGGCTGCTGCTCTTTGTCTTTCAGCGGCAGAAGTGACAAGATCATGTGCTGGTGCGACCAACGTCCAGAAATTTGAATAAATTTGTTGTGGATTTTTGTGTAGTTATGAGTTTATGTGTTTAGTCTGTTAGATATAATAAAACCAGAAAAATTGCAATTGCAGCTTCACAGAGCCCAGTGTCTGAAAAAAGATGGTCAGTTTGTATTGATATAGTTCAGAAAAGGAAAAGTCCACACATTGTTTTGCTCTAATTTAATAATTTCCTTCTCTAAAGCAATTTTACACAAGCAGCATTTTGATCCATGATCCCGTACCTTATTGAGTCCTATGGACTGAAGTGTTACCTTTGTAAAATATTCATTCAAGCCAAACGGAGTGCAGAAATTTCTCTTTGTGGCTTGTTTTGGTCTTTCACCTATGCTTTCATTTATTTATTTTACAGTTTTTATTTTTTTCAGTCTGTAGTGATATAAAATCAGAGAAGCAAAATACAAAAATGAATGTTGTCTCAAACAGAAATCGAGCACATATTGGCGAGTATGTTTGGTGTCATCGGTCATGCAAATCACAGTGGCAGTCACTTCAGATGAATAAAGGATTTTTCCGCATGGTTCCTCTTTAGGAGAACAGAATGCTTCTGTGTATCATGCGGTGGAAGCAGCTTTGATGATGGAGAAGAGTTTAAAGCCCACATAAACAGATAAACAGGCACCGTGATCTTGGATCATACTAGAAGGTTATTGCACAGATCACCAACAAGCCTTTGTTTAGGGCAGAAATAGCCCAGGGGTTGAATGACTGTTCAAACACACAAACACAGATTGATGCCTTTGTGTTTTTCATGAACAGAGGCAAAGGAAGACAATACGCCGCAGAGATTACCTCTGAGATGAAATACTACATGAAATGGCAACAGAGCAGCTGAGCCTGTCGGCATTTTGATAGCTCAACAGAGCAGCCTCCCGCCATATTTTTTTTTCTTGTTTCCCTTTGCCTCCTCCACCTTCCCCATATGTCAGACAACATAAAGACTTGTTGCTCTTCAAAGGTTAGGCTAATAAAGAGCACACACAGCCCTGCTGACAAAACCGCAAATGTCAAAATGGTTAAAAAGTGAGCTTTTCTAAACATAGCTCTTTACTTTTACATGGGGAGCTGAACAGTGGGTGGTGTTCTGATGGAGCCGGGGTATTATGGGAGATGAGGCGAGTGTCTCGCCTGTAATTTATCACCTCTGCAGCCAAGGAAGCGAGTGTATTAAGAGTAGGAACTGACTGGCTGAGCACAGACGCGAACACACACATGGCTTTAGAATTTGTGATATCTCAGTATTTGTGCTTAAAATGTGATGATTTTTTTTTTGTTAAAATTCAACTCCGGGCCTCTAATACCACAATCTTCAAATGAAAGAACGAGTGGCATTTAAAAAAATATATCTTGTTTTAGCACAAATGGATTTAAAAAATAATGCTTGTTGAGCTTTTGCTATGATTCATGCCGCTCAGTCAGAGAACAATGGGATAGCCCTCTTTTGAAAGGTAGACCATAAGTCAGTAGTAACTGGATATAGTCAAAATATTTGGTACTGTAATAATGGTTAAGTGGTAAGCTGGCAAGCCACATCATTATAATGTTTTGAGTTGCTACCTGCTGAAGCCATTGTTTACACTGGCTTCATAGTCTGCCAAAAATCATTGGCTTCAAAACCTCAAAATCCCGGAGTCGTCAATTACAGTGAAAAGCTTAGAAATTATATCATGTGCTTAAGAGTTAATACCACTTTGCTCCTCAGTTTCCTGTTATTTACACTTACACCTAAGCGTGCTGTTTTCTGAAACTGATGCAATGTGATTGCCAGAAAAGCAGTTTATTGGCCTAAAGGGTGAGTTTTTGTGATGCATATACTTAAATTAAACATGGCATGACATCAGCATACAAACGAGTGCATAACTCATTTATTAGAGCACCATTCGTTGTAAGGTTTATGCCACAGCTGCTCTAAATCAACAGTATTGGTAATTGTCAAAATCGCTGTTTTATACTTCTGTAATGGTTAATCTACTTGTATGGACAAGTTCTTTAATCAAAATGATATGCAGTATTTTTTATGCTAAAATGTAGTTATTGTTTTTAATTCATGAATTTTCAAATGTACTATTTTTTTTAAAAAAGCATAAAAAATAGTAAAGTGCATTTATTATGTTTGAATAATTGCAGTAATTGCATTCCTGAACAGAAAATTAGTTTTAGTAGTAATATATGCTTGATTAATTTCTAAATTCTTAGAGAAGTCCAGCTACATTTCTAAAACATGTTTTATCTTGTTTTTATGACAGATTGTCTAATAAATTTCTTAAGCACCATGTGTGCAAATGAACCAAAAAGCTCAGACTTAAACGCTTGGCTTCAATCTGTTTTTTTTTTTTCTACTCCTTGTTCTGTATGATGTGAATATCCCTATAATGTGAATATCCCTAATATGGTCATGTGAGGCACACAGCCCTGGTCATGAGGACAAAAGCCCCACCCACTTGCTATCACATCACTGCTGAAACATGTGGTGGGGGAAGGGGGTGGGGGGATTCTTCATTAAAATGTGTGTGCAGTGAACAATGAGCAGGTTTGCACAGGGTATTCAATATGGCATATGAAACAATGTAACTATTGGATTTTTTTAAATTTTATTTATTTAGTCACCTTATGAAAAGTTAATGCAGCGGCACAGCCCCCCCCGCCCCATTTAGGTTCAGTGCTGGTTAAGAATAGCAGAATTTCTCATTTGTGGTTGATGGTAATCCTTTTTTTTATTGATAATCCTCCTTTTTATTTTGTGAGGGCTGCATATTGTAAAATCCTGAACTGTTGTAATTTGAAGGCTATAGCGATTCAGATTCAGCTCTAAAGCACACATTTGTCAGTGTAGTGAATGCATGAATGCACGAACAGATAAGCCTACTAGTCTGTGCGTGCGTATATGTGTGTGTGTGTGTGTGTGTGTGTCTGGCTACATGGGGAGAAAATGGCTTTAACCTTCATGCCTACGCGATCATCACCACTCCGTAAATGTCACTCCATCTGCCTCCCCACCACTCCCTACATCTCTGTTTACCTCGCTTTCTCTCTGATTCACATAATCTCTTTATCTCTTCTCACTGTCATCTCTTTATCCATCGTTTTTTCCCTCTCTGAATTCTGTTTTCCTCACAGACTTACACTTCCCTCCTTGTCTCCTTTGCCTCATTCCTTCTCTCCTTTCCTTTAACTCTACACTCTCTCTCTCACATCCTGTTCTTTTAGAAATACCCTCCAGCCATGCTTTTCACCTTTCCCCTCAGTCATAACATGCCCACCCCAACACCACACACACACACACACACACACACACACACACACACACACACTTACACACACACACACACACACACACACATACACACACAGACAGACAGATAGACAGACCTTTTCTTCTCATTTTCTTCCTCATACCTGTACAAATAGCAGCCTCTTTCTCCCTTTTTTCTTTTTCTTTTTTTGGCTTCATCTTACTGTTTCTGTGTTTTCTGTCTTCTCTCGTACACATATTTTTGTAAAAACCCCTCTGTCAGCATCCTCTTCTCCCATGTCTTCTCCATCCTTCTTTTTCCTCTTTTTATTTTGCCTACTCGATTCTGCTCCTTCAGCCAGGGTGGATCAATATTTCTCAGGCTCTCAGTCTGAGGCTTGAGAATGAGGCACCGAGAGACTGAAGAGGGAGAGAGAGCTGACAGGGAGAGAAAAAATGGTGAACAGAAAGGAGGGAGAGGAGAAACAGTATTAGGGGAAAAGGGAAAAGAAATAGAAGGATGGAAACAATAAATTGTATAAAAAGAAAGACAAAGACAGAATAATGACAGATAACATGAAATGACAGTGAGACAGAAGCACGTATACTCATAATAATGCAGTTATTTCTCACTTTGCATTTTAATTAGCTGACATATTAGCATATATAGTATGTAAAGGGTTGGATAATATATTGATTTTTTAAAAAATATATACATTTTTTTAAGTAATTTCAAAAGAGTTCTCCTACAGTGCTTTTTTTTTTTTTTTTTTAACTCCACAACAAAGAAAAACTGTTGGTCACTTTGTGTAATTTCCACTCAAAGACCAGTCACACACTGTCTCAAACTACATGAACAACTCCTGTGTTTTGCAAGGTGAAACTTCAGATTTCCTCAGTGGTGTCTGGTGGAGTGTAACGGCTTCATTTCCTTATCGGAAAGCGGAAAGTTTTGTTGCTCACTATGACCACAACAATGCTTTAGTTTCTGTGCTGGTCAGTGCTTCTGCCTCCTTAGGGGAACACTCTATTCCCAACTGAGAGAAAACCGTTTACCCAGTGAAATGGTTACTATCTGAAAGAAATTTGTAGCATGGCTTTACCAAGACTGCTGCAAATTGCAGTAGCTCCTCAAACTGCTCTTAAATTTTTTTGCATTCCTCGGTCTCTGTTAAATAAAAGTGCTCTTGACCTCTCACTCTTTGCTTTTGTGGAAATTGCTGAGATATATATCTTGTTTTGCATAAATTCACAGCCTAAACTCATATCTAAATATGGATTTTGTTGTAGAAATGGCCACAGTTATAGGTTACCCAATGCAGTTGGGTTTCTGTAAGCAAAGCAGGAAGTATTACCATGTCAAATGAATGCAATAATTTAAAAGGAGCCATAAAATTAGCACTAGCAGTAAATTTACAAAGCATCCTGAAAAGCAGTTTTTTGCTTTCTCACTGTGGAGTATACATGCGCATTGATAAGATAATAATATGTATTAATGTGAAGATTAATCTGAAATGTAGCAATGAATGTAAAGTACATTAACTTAAATTAATTAGACATATTTGGAAGGACATCTGCACTTTGTGTTTCCAGGTGTGTGAATATAGTTAAATTATTGCAGTTTCTACATCACGATCCACATGGAGCGTTTCATAAGCCAAGCATCTCAGTATTATTTCAACCATGTTTTCTTTTTGCATCCAGAAAAATACATTAACAACTTACAGATAATTAATAGCTTGTGACTATAGTTGTCTTAATTACTTCAGTGCAACACACCACTTTATGTTTATTTTTTATGTGAAAGGAGACATTTAAATAAAATAATCCAAATGTCTGGGCTCAGACTTAGGGATAGGGTGAGGAGCTTGGACATTTGGGAGGGCCTCAGTGTATAGTTCCTCCACATCGAAAGGAGCCAGTTGAGATGTTTTGGACAATCTGGGCACCTCATAGGTGAAGTGTTCCAGGGCAGACCCAGGACATGCTGGAGAGACCACATCTCTCGTTGGTCTGGGTATGCCTCGGTGTCCCCCTGAAGAGCTGGAGGAGGGAGGGAAGTCTGGGGGACTCTGCTCAGACTGCTGTCCCCATAACCCAGACCTGGATAAGTGACTGAAAATGGATGGATGGATTTCTGCGAAGTAGATCATTGGTTATTTTTTGTGTTTCATGCATTTATATAAAAATGGTTTTAAGTGAGAAGTATTTCAGAGCACAGAAAATAGACATGTATGAGTGGTTAGCACGACACTGATTAGCTAAAAAAAAAAAAAAGCTGTGGGTTGATTTTGTCAATGCCATGGAATTCCAGGGTCAGTGCTAATTTTTTTTACCTACAGGACAAAAGAAGTAGTGTTAGGAACTGCTTTTCTGTCATTTTTTTCTTTATTTTTTGTCATATACACTCACCTTGCTAGTATTGGGTTTGGGCCCCCTTTTGCTTTCAGAACTGTCTTAATTCTTTGTGGATTAGATTCTACAAGGTACTGGAAATATTCCTCAGAGATTTTGGTTATTGCACATTTGTCAGCTGCTAATCTCCCACCCCACATCCCAATGGGGCTCTATTTTGGACTGAGATATGGTGACTGTGGAGGCCATTTGATTACAGTAAACTCACTGCCATGTTCAGGAGCCAGGAAGCCAGCAACAATACTCAGGTAGGCTGTAAGGTTTAAAGAATGCCTAGTTGACACTAAGGGGCTCAAAGTGTGGCAAGAAAATATACTTCACACCATTACGCGACAACCAGCAGCCTGAAGCATTGATGCAAGGCAGGATGCATCCATGCATGTTAGGTCAAATGCTGAACCTACCATCTGAATATTGCAGGGAGAAATGAGATTCACTAGACCAGGAATTTCCTATTGTCCAGTTTTGGTGAGCCTGTGTGAATTGTAGAGTACCTTAGATCACCTTTCTTCCCCATTCTGATGTCCCAATTGAACTTCAGCAGGTCTCCTTAACTATGTCTACATGCCAAAATGAACTGATTTGCTATTGTGTAACAGCTGGTAAGATATTTGCCTTAATGAATAGCAGAAGAGGTATACCTAATAGTGTATACACGGCTACAATGTTAGATGCCCATATTTTACATGGCTGATTAATGTTTCAAATAATGTGCTAGGCACAAGTAAAAGTCACCTGCCGGTCATGGCACATGGCTGCCCCTCCCTGAGCCTGGTTCTCCTGGAGGTTTCTTCCTGTTAAAAGGGAGTTTTTCCTTCCCACTGTCGCCAAGTGCTTGCTCATGGAAGGCCATTTTGATTGTTGGGGTTTTCTCTGTAATTATTGTAGGGTCTTTACCTTACAATGTAAAGTGTCTTGAGGCAACTGTTGTGAATTGACTCTATATAAATAGAATAGAACAGAATTTAAAGTAATGAGCATTTGATGTGCGCACAGCACCCCATTTGGAAGAAAGTTGTGGCCTTAAAGTGGGTGGAGCTAAAGCAGCGTACTTTAGACACAGGACGAACCGAGGGGTTAAAGCAAGGACCAATCTAAGATAAATAATTTTGATCAGTACATTATGCAGAGCTTCTCTAGCAGACATGTAAAATTATAGAGCTGGAAATGAGCACAGTAGGTGCACTTTAAATTCTTTCATTAATTTTAAACATGATTAATTTTTTATGTTTGACTTTCAAAACACAATATCCAATCAAATTTAGCACAGTTTTTTTTTTCTTGTCATTTTTTGACAAAAACAGCCCAAGTGGTATGCAGATATAAACATTAATAAATTTGCAGATCCTTCAACGCATATTTCTATCTTACCCCCTTTTTATTTGCATATACTCTCCAGAGAAGAATGCAGAATGAGATTAAAGTCTGCCAAAACCAGCTCAAGCACAACAGATCTACTTCTCATAGTCCAAAACAAGGATGGAGAGGAAGCAGAACTTGAGTGTGCACTTGTCTTATGAATAATTCGAATGTTCAAAATTAGGAGATGGGCAGCATAATCCCTAAGTTATCAAGCACTTCTAAAATATGGAGCTGGAACCAATTTTTTTAAATGTATGCAGCTTCGTCGCTGTTGCCTTCTTCCCCTCTGCTTTTAAAGCTTGGGAAAATGCAAACATGTCTTCTAAACATTTTAGCGTGCGCGAGCCAAAACTTCACAGAAATGTGTTGCACACAAGTCGTGTAAGTTGAAGCAACCTTTCATAACCCCAGCTCAACATGCTGCTAAAATTTAGTGTGCTGTGGTTTTTCCCTCTGGTGGCCTTGGGCATCATGGGACAGCATCGTGACAGTCTCATCTATCTTTCTCTGTTAGTTTAAAATTCCCCCCCAAAGCCTATTATTCACCTAATGCTGCGACAGGTAAGGTTACTGTGTGCTAAGTGAGATGGACAGGAAGAGTAGCTTCTTATATAAGACTTCTTAATCGAAACAAAGCCAGAAAAATTGGAAACGGGTCTTGTTGCGTGCACACCTGTTGTGTTTCATCCAGTTTTAAATTGATTTATTTTGCTCTTCCCCAACATTACAGATCGGCGTGATTTCACAGCGTCTCCTCTTTGATGGCTTTATTTCTTCAAATTCTGCATTCCATGGCAGTGTTGTCTGATAAACAGTCATGCAAATCGTGTCGTTTAATTGAGAGAACTGAATTGAGACTTAATGACACGGGAGTGCCGGAAAACTATTTTTGACAGGGTGACTAATGTCAGCTGTAGAAATCCATTTGGAATATTTCTGATGTGTGAATTTTGAACATTACCTGAAAGGACAGAAGCTCCGCCAAGCTCGCAGTGGCTCCCACTTTAACTGCCATTCATCTGAAAATGGACTTCACAGTTGTTTTGTAATGTAGTCACAGCTATTCATGTGTGACCTGCCCACACACTACTCATACACATGCAGAGTTTAGTGGCTCAGGGAGCTGTGCTGTGTGATAAATGCTGTAGTGTATCTGCTTGCCTGACTGCTTGATTGTCTGTACATCTTACCATTGTGCCACACCATTACACACACACATACACTGGCACCAGAACATGGACTTACAATGTGTGAAATAGGGAATGTGGGTGAGCGACTCTGAGGGACGGCCATGTCTCACTCATCCCTGTTACTCATCTCCAACCTGCTGTCTCACACTCTTATGCCCAAATCCGATTGAGGTATTCGTTTCATTTCTGCCGCTATACTTTAGCTCGAGGACAATGGCAGCATCCTATCTTCCTGTCTTTATCACTATCTCACAAAAACACACACACATAATCTTTTGTACGGGCGTCCATCTTTCAGGGTCGGCGCTCACTCAGAAGCTGTCAGACACACTTCCTTTTCCTCGTAGATCACGCCGGACTGCCTAAATGAGCTGCTCAACACGTACTTACTCGAGCGGCGGCACATAAACAGTTTTACGCACGTTCACTCATATCCATAAACACAAAGAACTAAGCCTCTTTGGTGTTTTGGAATTCAGTCTGCATCAAATCACATAATGGCACCAGTTGGTGTGGTACAAACACACTGATATGGATGTACGTCAAAACATGGCAAAATACAGTATTATAAAAAATATGATCCAAGCAATGGACTGGGCTCTCTTACCCATTCCCATTACATCAGATGAAGTTTATTATGTTGTTAAAAAATAAAATAAAAAACTTTGAGAAAACACTGATGACACTTCCCAATTCTTGTGATTGCATCGAAAACTCTTGGCCCTGTAAAAACATATAATATTCATATGGCTAAAGAGCTCATTCACTTTTTTGCGCATTTTTGCCAGTTTGATGACCTTGGCTTTGATTAGCTGCTGATACCAAATATGGATCTGATGCCAGTGTTAAATTATTTCCTGTTGTCCAGTTTTTGGTGAGCTCGTGTGAACTGCAGCCTCAGTTTCCTGTTCTTAGCTGACGGAAGTGGCGCCTGCTGTGGTCTTCTGCTGCTGTAGCCCATCGGCTTTAAGGTTCAATAATTGTTCAGAGATGCTCTTCTGCATAGTGGTTATTTGAGTTACTGCTGCCTTCCTATCAACCTGAAGTAGTCTTGCATCAGCGAGGCCTTTTCACCCAGAGATCTGCTGCTCTGGATGTTTCCTCGTGATTGTGGTTTTGTGTGTGGGGGGAATCACAGCTGAAATACTGAGACCAACCCGTCTGGTACCAACAACCATGCCATTCAAAGTCTCTAAAATCACCTTTCTTCCCCATTCTGCCACTCCGTTTGAACTTCAGCAGGTCACTTGACTGTGTCTACATGCCCAAATACATTGTGTTGCTGCCATGTGATTGGCTGATAAGACATTTGCATTAACAAGCAGCTGAACAGGTGTCCCTAACAAAGTGGCTGGAGAATGTATATGCTTTTTGAGCACATTGAAGGACAATAAAGGGGAGGAAAAAAAAACCCTCTCATGCTTAACCTGTCTTTTCACTTAATGCCAGATACAGCTACAGTTCAGTCTGTTCAATAATACAAGACACAATAAGTATTGTTTTTTGTCATTTTCATCTCCTCTGACTTTTTATTTCGTCTGCCTTGCTGCGCGGACCTTGTGCGCTCCTCACGGTCCATTTTGCATCCGTGTTCCATGTTTTGGAGGTGTTTAAGTGTGGCGTTTGGGTGCGCCTGAATGTGGCCATCGGGAGAAGTGGAACCAAAGTGAAACCTTACATAACCGGCTTCAAAGAGAGCTGCAGTCAGCCCACAATCCAGACACAGAATAACGCAAGGAGAGGAAGAAGACCGTTTCACAGAGGGGATGATAAAAGGACAAGGCTGTATAAAAGAGACAGGATGTAAACAACTGGAGGTCTGAAATATTCTTAGCCACTGCTTTATGGAAAATGGATGATTATAATAAATTTTAATATCTGAAAAAGTACACACAAAGGCCTCATTAGGCTTTTTTTTAAAATTTTGCAAACTAGCAGATGTCTTTGTTTTAGTCCTGGGTTGAGCCAGTCATTCCAATGTTAATTTCTTCTGTCTGTTTCAGGTGCATTGTAATAACACACGCTGATGGTTTTTTTTTTTGTTTTTTTGGGGGGGGGGTAAATGGGGTTTGATGGTGTTGGGGTTTGATTCTCCAGCAAATTGCTCACGCTCTCATCAGTGCAGTTCTTTTGATTGGGGGCAAAAAAAAGGCCTCAAAATGTCAGGAAGACCAGTCATTTCTTCCCCCCCAACAGCTTGATTCTTACCGCTCAGCTCCTCGCCCACTCGTTGCAGAAAGATGTCAATCAAGCTACACTTTTACACTTTTTCTCAGCATGTTGCTGGTAACGGTTGCTTGATTTATTTTTTATTTTTTTCCCCCCCATTTTGTCACGACCCCTAACCAAACCCTGAAAAAATGACTTGCTCCTGTTTCTTTGATAGGCAGCTCAGTATTTAAACTTTCTGCTACATAATTTTGATGTGCATTGATCAAAGACGTGTGTTTAGTTGTTTGGTGATGCCTATAACCAACCTTGAACTTATCTTATGCAATAATTAGTCAGTCAGGGGCTTAATTTTTCTCTCATGTATTTTATTTATTTATTTTTAAAAAAAAGCTGCTTTATCCTCTTTTATAACAAAAAAAATAATCTAAACTCAGCATCCACGTCCCGTTGTCTGTGGGTTAGAGAGAGAGTTCACTTTGGTCTTCACTGCTGCTGTTTGTGACGACTCTCTGCTCTCAGGATGTTTTTTTACTAACACAAGTTATACACACAACCTCTGCTTTTATGACGTGCCGTGGATGATGTCATACATTTCACCCTGCAGATTTATAAGTATGACCGGAAATATTTGAGAAATCAGCTCGCATGTTGTAGGTACTAATTAAATTCTTGTAACCTTTTGCTTTTAGGTCGTTAATCTTGGAAGTTTCCATTAAATTAGTCGTCTTAACTCAATTTGTTGCTCAGAGCCATCTGTCAGACCTTTTCTAATAATTAGCTCAATAACCTGAAAGCAGAGTACATGAACAGGTAAGTACCCACATGGTGTTTATGGAGGAATTCCTTGTTTATGCCTGAAAAAGTCAGCAACACTAACATGTTTCAGGTCTTAGATACCACATCCATTGTACTTTTTGACTGTGTGGTAGAACAGTACCACGCTGATATTTGAAGGGCTTATATGTCAGTTGAGCTCAACACTCAGCTGCTGCAGGACTGTTGTGAACTTTTGTGAAAACATGTTGTCCACATGATGAATCCTTCTGGCCTGACCACTCTTGTCTCTGTGTGGCAGTTCTGTGCTTGAAGCACCTATTTATCGTGTGTCAAAATCCACCCTCATGGGGCAAATTTTAATTTGGTCCACATATCACTTTTGGCAAACCCACGTTTAACAGTGGTCTTCACAGCAATGCCCCCCCCCCCCAAAAATAAATAAATAAATAAATTCATGCAAAACAGAAGAGACAGGCTAGCTGAAAGAGGAAAACTGATGTTGGGTGTGTAAACAGACACGCGTGTGTGTGTGTGTTTACCATGAGACAGTTTCTGTCTTCAAAGAACGCAACTTGCATCGTTATTCTGTTGTTTGAATCTACACGTTAGTAAAGATATGGAGCCATAGATGGGGAACAGAGGCTTCAGAAAGTTAAAGAAATAAAAAAAAAGAGACATGCGATTACAGAACAACACTGTGTTCTTTGAGGCCAAGTGATGGAGCTGTGTGTGCGGCCAGTTTCTCAGCAGAAAGCTGGAATGTATGGATATGTATTTTACATGAACTGGGATATATATTTTTTTTTTAATTACATTTCTTACCCAACTTTTGAGATGCTTTTGCCTTTCTTGGGCCTTTGGAACAGGCTTGGTAAGTAGACATATGTGCCTATGAAGATGCATTAGATTGCTTTATAATCAGGGTGTATTTGGTGCTATTAATTGTCCACACTATGAAAGCGAGGCTCTCACAGCGAGGCTGTGAAACGGGCTATTGTAGACTAATACATTTTTTTATGGGCTGGTTGAGAGGTTTACATGGACTAAATCAAAAAAAGGCTCCATGAAACATACTTTGAAATGCTTTCATTTTAATCCTCAGACTACATACAGTCTCTGCACTTGATATGATTTTCCCAGCATGGCCCTGAATTTGACACCTCTGATCTATACCATCACCCCTAACCCCCTGCCTATAAATCTGACACAATGTAACACATCCTGGATTGAAAAACCTTGAAAGGGGCCAGTATAGCACCAGTCAGTGTTAAAGTGTTAAACAAAATGCCAAATGTGAAACTGGGAAGGTCAGCTCTTGATCTTTTTATAATTCCTGCCTAAAATCTCTGAACTCAAACTCTTCCTCTTGCCTTTTTTAACCTGTGTTGTCTTCACACAGTAGTTAGAACAACAGGCTATGTTACTCAGCTCTAAGAGTTGTGGTAATATTTTGTTACAGGCTTTTTATTTTTGAAATCTCCTGGTTGGAGGTGAAGTGTTCCTTGGATTTTTAGTCATAAATCTGTCCAATTCTTAGCGGATAATTGACATTCACCATTCACCTTGTAGTGTGTACACTGGCGTTATTTTCACTCTGATAAACTTCAGATGCTTTCAGTAAGTCAATGTTATATAAGTTTTTTTCCCTCACAAATCCTTCAGAAAAAAAAAGGTTCTCTGCCAAACCTCAAGTTCAAAAAGTGGATTTATCAGATGAAAGCCAAAGTGATGAAAGGTGAGGAGTATCTTGCTGTAGTACTTACTTTCTGAGCACCGAGGTGAAGAGTATTTTCTACAAATGCTTCGCCTTCTGAAAGACGAGGTGAACCGTATGCGTACGTAGCATTTGCTAGAACTAGAAAAAGCATTTGTCTTTTATTTTGTGATGTCTGTGCTGGGGGTGACTGCAGCATTCAGAAAACTGACAGGTGGGTGGACGATAAAACAAAGATGATAATCAAAGTGGGTTATGAAGTTTGTTGTTTTGTTTTTTTTTTGTTCTCACTTTGTGGTGATGAGGAAGAAGTCTACAAAGACTTGATGACAGAGAACCCACTTGATCATAGTGAGGTTCCTTGAATGTGATACAAGCAGTTCATCAACAAATAAAAACAAAAACCATCCAGAGCTGCTGATGGAGGGAGGGTGAGAGAAGGGTATTTTTTTTCCCTTTGATTCCTCTGTGTGGATCTCTGTCTTTCCGTCTTCTTCCATTCTTGTCTTTCTCTTTGCCAGTCTTTTAATTTACCAAAAAACACCACCTGTGGCCAGATGGGGATCAAATTACATTCACCTTTTACCTGCATTCCTCTGTGCAATTAGTGTCATGCTTACTTGTCATTTCAAATCGACACACTGCTGCTGTGTTATGTAATTATTTGCCCGCCTGGGGAATAACGCTGTGGTTTACCCACTAAACAACGCACACAAAACACATCCACGCGTTCACAAAACCCTCCGAAAAACACTAAAGCACCTGTTCTCTATTTTACCTGAAACATGTTTAACATGCTTTTAACATTCCAGGGTCACTGTCTCCTGCTGTCTAATTAAAGGTGTCTTTGTGTGTCTTTCCAAAAAGTTCTAATTGACTAATGTTGTGCGGCAGCCCGCTGAGCTCTCACTGCTGCGAGCTCAGCGTTACCATTTTGGGGTTTGAGCATCAGGACCCAAACCTGCCATTTGTCCTGTAGGTGTTTTCTTCTTTGCCTGTACTTTTTTATGGTTGGAGGAAAGGGCTGGGTCCTGTTCTTCAAACCACGGAGGCCTTATTAATCCACATTCTCTATTCCCCCCACCCTCTTCCCACGTTCCACCACCTTCCCCTTCCACCCACCCAGCTTCCAAAAAAAAGTCAGACTCAGGAACAAATAGGGTTTAAAGGAGAGAGAGAGAGAAAAAACAGGGACCATAAACAGTGGCAGCCATTTTCTTCTGCAGGGGGAAAGAAGGAAATCCAAAAACAGTTTTCTTTGATCTTGTGTCTTTTCTTGTGATAAATCTGTGTCTGTGATGCCTTTTGTTTTTGTTTTTGGTACTCTTTTTAAAAAAAGAAAAAAAAATCACACAATAAGCAAACATGAACTCTTGCTGATTTGTCCTTTTTGCTCTTGCTTCTTTTCTTTTTTTGATATTCTTTTTTTTTGGTTTTTGCCAGTAATCTTTTTTGAAATTTTCTCTTTTCTCTTTTTCCCCTTTTTTTCTTAACCCTAGGTCCGCTCACAAAAAAACACGATGAATCTTCAATGAACAAGCCTCGAGACGAAGGTATTTTTGTTGCATGTTTTTCCTTTTTTCTTGTTTTGAAGTCTTTTTGGGGGATGTGTACACATACTGTACAGGAAAGCACACACACACACACTCAAACACAAGTGAAACATCTTTTAGGTGGGACTTTGGATATGAGATGCATACCGATGTGTTGGTGTAAGTCTATGTGCTGACCGCTGCAATTAAAAAGCTGTCTTTCATATGCAAATCATTAGCCTCACATAACCTTGGATGATCATAACGGCTGGCTAATGGAACCTAGATACCCATTATTAGGCTATCTCAAGTGTTTTCCAGAGGTCCTTTTCCCGCTCTCAAATAATAGCCGGCCTCGGCTACCATCATCACCGCCGTGCCCTTGAAAACGCATTGGCCAACTAACAGCATTGTCCCCCAAAACCAAATTGTTGTCAGGAATTTGAGCAACAAAGCACCTATTGAGGCCAGCTTACACAATGAGCTGCATTATTATTGCGCCTCAACCTCCAGCTCAAGGATCAAATTGCTATTGAATAAGGAACAAATATTAAGCAAACTCTATTCCAAGTCACTGATGATAACATCAAATCAAGTTGGGGTAAAAAAAAAAAAAAGGAAAGAAAGGGGGACATACAAGGACACTCATGCCCCGCTTTGGAAGATTTAGGCCTAATAAGCTGTTGGAATAAGGACACAAAACTCTCAGCCTGCTTTTAATTTATCTCCTACCTGCAGCACTGATACCACAGAGGTGATTTTATCTGCACTTTCATCTGCCGCCCCTTCCCCCTGCACACGCGCACACGCACACACACACACACACACACACATGCACACACACTATGTTTCCTTATTCTTTTGGACTTGTTTCTTGGAGAAAAAGATGACTGATGATATTTTGATACATATTTCTCTTTATGCTATTTTGAGGGTTGTGCTGTGGAATCTTTTTCTTGCTCTTTGATTTGGGGTATTTTTTGAAGTTGGGAGTCGGAGGAAGTTTGACACAGGAGGATTTTCTTGGTGATCAAACACGGCTGGCACAGACACAACTTTTTGAGCTGCCACAGTCAGGAACGCAGTCCAAACAGTCAAGGCCAGTCAAGACGCACCCCCCCCCCTCCTCTAAATATGTCTCTTATTCCTCATCGCAGTGTGCAATTAACCTCATTTGATTGGGAACTGCTAATCCCTTCACAGGAATTTAGCATCAGTATCCTAAACTGGAGTTTAACACCAGTAGAAGGAAAAAACTAATCCGTCCACACAGTGAAATACACATATAGAAAACTTGCCTAAACAAACAAACTTTTATAATCATCTTTGCTTAGGAATAGTCATGAACATAGCTGTGACAGATCCAGGCAGCCTTTTAGTTACACTGGGTCAGATTTGGTCAATCCAAATCACCCTAATAAAGATCAGCCCATACAGCATTTTCTTTGTGCACGTATTTCATTCAGTTATATTCCTTTTTATAATATATCTAATGTGTATATATAATGCTGTTTCAAAACCTTTTACAGCCACAGTGAATATAATTGTTTACGAATCCCTCCAATAAATTGTACTCATGTGTAGGGTTAGGTCAGGCAGGCCACAAGTCAACCCTCCAGCTGCGATCCCATCTCATTGCCTGCCCGCATCAGCTGATGGCTCTGCTGATACCCTTCTCTACATCCACTTTGCTGTCTCACATAGGGCACTCTATATGAGCTTTTCTTTTAGCCTCGTTTTAGTGCTGCACATCCGCAAACCGCTTTGCAACCCACTTCCACCTTTCATGCTGTATCTAACTTTTTTGATGTCTGCCATTGATGGCCGGTCTGTGCTGGTGCCTAATGCAGGACAGAGCCATGCTATTAATCAAAAATAACTGTCCCTGGAAATAACATTTTTCTTTTTACTATAACTGTCCTGACTAAAATGTGTGTTTTATCCAAAGAAATGAGACTTACATAATCCCCTCTCCACACAAAAACATGTTTGGCTTGTTGTTTATTCCCTTGGATGTTTGACCTTCACTGTTCTGAACAGTGTATGTGCAGAGTTTTTGGCATTCATCTGCCGAAGGGAGAAACCTTTTAAGGTTTGGCATGTACATGCGAGATCAATTTTAAAGTAGATTGGAGGCCAGTTATGATTGCTTGTGCAACATACTTGAAATATGCAATCCACATACAATGAAAAGGTATGTGGATAGCCAGACATAGCCACAAAACATTTTAGACATTAAGCCTTTATGATATATGAAGGAGGAAGAAATCACTTTAATGATGCATTTTAATGTTGCTGTAATTTTATGTAATGCTTTATTGTAGCATTTGTTTTGAAAGCAGCAGTAGAGATTTCAATATATTTAAAACAATCAGAATGAGCTTTCAAAACCTGACATGTGAAATTAAATATAAACTGGTCCTCTGGTTGGTAGTTACCTTAAAAGCAGTAAAAGCCAACTGGCATGTTAAAAAAAAAAAAAAGAAAAAAAGAATTACTTTCAGCATCTGATAGAAGGCAGTAGTTTCATGAGTAATGATTTATTTTGATGGAGAGAAGTGCATTACCATGAAACAATGCACAGTGAAAAATGGACTGCTACTTTATCAAAAAAAAAAAACACTAATACAACTTAATGGTCAGTATGCTTCAGCTGGTAATTATTCACACTCAATGTCATGAACCAGCTCAAAGTAAAGGCCAAAAAGAAGCAAAAGGAGCTGGTGTGTATGAATGCAGACATTTAAAACTTTTGATGATCTTTAAAAGACAATTAACAAACCAAACAAATCACATCCGGGCAGGCAGCTGGTGGTGCAGTGGTTACCACTGCTGCCTCAGCTTATAATAACATCTAGAAGGTCTGGGTTCGATTCCACCTCTCAGGCCTCTCCCTCTCTCTGTGTGGAGTTTGCATGTTCTCCCAGTGCTTGTGTGGGTTTCCTCCAGGTACTCCAGTTTCCTCCCACAGTCCAAAGACATGCACTTACTGGGGTTAGGTTGAATTGGCTACTCTAATATGTCCATAGGTGTGAATGAGAGCATGAATGTGAGTGTGAAAGTTTGTTTGTCTCTATGTTAGCCCGCCTGCCTCTCGCCCTATGTCGGCTGGGATAGGCTCCAGACCCCCCTCGACCCTGAACAGGATAAGTGCAAGTGAATGGATGGATGGACAAATCACATACTGCCAGGCTGCAGAGGAGAGAATGTTATAAACAGTCAACCAAGTGACAGCAGGTGTGCTTCTCACACCCTGCCGGTCTACGTACAAAAACCAGAAAGGGTAAGCACCAAGCAGCTGGAGTGGAGAGTTTTTATTTTACAGCAATATC
>JAMQGT020010875.1:0-17226 GCA_024447675.2 Pterophyllum scalare | reverse complement strand
TTTCTTTTTTGTTTTAACGTCAAACTGTTGAGTGACTCTGAACAGTGACGAATTGTTTTGGTAACCAAGATGTGCTGTGTCTCAAACTGTGTATTCCCAGGAGCACACCAGCTATAGTGAGTCCGTGAGAGCCTTCAAACCACAGACTGTAAATAAAGATGGACGTAACCACCTTAGCATCATCCATTCAGCGGTTCTAGGACTCCTCATGTTGAAGTCTCAATGTTAACATCCTACATTATCAGCTAAAGCTAGGTCGCTATACATCTTAGCATCCTATATCCATAAACTGTAGGATATATCTGCTAATTAGTGCTAATTACTAATCTGATAAAATACCAGAATTTCTTTTACCAAAAGTGAAGCACAAACTTCTTTGATGGTTCAATAAAACTCAAAGCAAACCAGATAGTTTGTCAGATAATGCCACTAAAAAGGCACAAACACAGCAGAGAGCTCCAGGTCGGTGACTAAACTGAGTGAGCGACTACAGCTCCCTGTGTAGGCACACCTGTCACTCAAAGTGGCCATACAAGCAACTTTAAGCCTTACAAATATCTAAAATTATAAATAATACAATCCCTCGCATTTATTATGAAGGGAAAACTATCCACGAACACTTCACATCGCAGCCTTAAGTGTTGCCATTTTGGCTACGTAGGTAAGAGGAGGGACCACGAACCCGTGTTGGGGCAGGAGGAGAAAGGCAGTGAAATGACAGGTTTTGGTGTTGTTTACATGGTAAACGGTCATCTTTAAAAGACTTTAGCGTAAGCTGTGGTCAGAAACAAGTTGCACGTTCATAAAAAGAAGGCTGAAATCTTTACAAATGATTGTGTTCGACCTAAGGCAACACAACCCCGTGGTTACGCATGTAGTAAGCATCTAACAGAGGCATCCTTACTGACATACAGTGATGTTTCAGACAAAATGTCTCCTAGCCAGTGGAAGGATTTGTGTTTTTCTTCAGCCTGATGTAAACTCTTGCTGATAATCACTGAAGCAAAGTAATAACAGCCAAGTCCAGCAAGCTGAAATGGGCAGTATCTAGCTTCCGAGCACAAGTGTTTATCCAAGTGTCTGAGAGCTGATGTCATAGTGCAGCAGAGCATGTAGCAGAGATGTCTGAATTCACTTAGTCCATTTTCCCCTAAAATACTGCTCTGGATGCCACAGCATGAAGCACCAAGCTCACATGTTAGTGGACAACAAAGAAAAGAAAGCTCAGAGCTGATGTTTCTGTAATGGATACGATTGCAGCAACTGCTTCTCACTGAAAATGAATAACCACACATGTTCCTCTCGAACAGGCGTCTCATTTTGAGAGCTGCAGGTGATTTCTGCTCCATGGTCATCACGAATCGACCTGAATTTTCTCGAATGGTCATTTTTCATAAGCTCAGATAAAGGACTGATGTGCACACACATGCAGGAAGAAAACGTTAGGTGCCGGACAAAAACACAAAGGAAAAAAATGTAATCATGTAATTCACGTAAAGAAATCATTTTAAATCCACGGGAACTTTTCAGTCGATATCAAAGGAAAACAAACCACCTACGCTGTGTTTTACATATGCAAACAATTAATGCATTAAGCAAGAAAGTAACTGATTACTTTGACTGTAACTCTGCATGTGTTACCATGTAGTAAATATAGAAATATGCAGCATCAGTGCCGGGATTGTTATTATTACTGCAGGCTGATCCTTATTTTCTCCTTTCCTGTCCATTGTAATGGTTTATTAGACCTGAGAGGGTCCTAGTCTCTGCCCAGGGCACGTACACTGCAGTCAGGCCCAGTAATCACCAGTCGAGGAGCAATAATTAACAACCACATGAAGCAGGCTGCTGGAGAAAGGGCTTTAGGGGACTATAAGTGGCATTCCCACATTCCACACAGGGACCACACGGCTTTGTGCACAGGGTCAGTGTGACGGGTGATGGAAACAGCAGAAAATATAATGAGGGTATTTGATCCTCAAAGTGAATGGGGGTGGGGGGTGGAAGCTAATCTGCCATCAATGCATTGCTGTTTCAGAAGTGCACACAAAAAGAAACACCGACCAAGAGTGATGACCCCTGCATCGTACCGCCGCAGGTTTTACGCAGTGCTGTGCAGAACAAAAGAGATGCACAGACAGACACCAACGCTGGTCCGTCCTGCTCAGCATCCGGTGAGAAATGACGCTCTGCCTCTGAAAGTCAGCAGCACAGAGGCTGACGCATAAACTGCTTCATGAGGTGACGGCTGCCGCGCTAAACTCCAGTGTAGAGAAGTCCTCATCTGGCCCCGCTGGACTCATTGATTTGTAGGCTTTGTGGAGAAACACAACCCATCTTTAAACTGCCTACCTAAACAAGTTGGATATTTTAACAGCACAGGACTCCCTGCTGCACGTCCAAACGTGAGACATCTTTGGTGAAACTGCTGGCTGACACTGAGGACCGCCTAACTATTAACCAAACCATCAGCCAGTAGGAAAAACATGAGACGGGAAAGGTCAGAGCGAGATGGTAGCAGCAACTGAACTTTCAAAAATGATAATAAGCTGACCTCTGAGCTCTCTTCAGCCTTCGCCTTTACGTTTGTTGCACCAGGACTTCTAAATTCACGAACTCACCCCATTTCAAGACCTCGTCACATCTACACTAACAGCACATACGACCTTTTCTGAGTTTCAAGCAGTGATTTCTGACCAATGGTCTGAATCCCTGATCTTCCCTAACGAATCTTAAAGCTGACAAACATCACCTCCTTCTCTGTTGCTTTGATGCGTGCATAGATTATAAAACAAATCGGCAGAAGCTGATGTTACAGAGATGGCACCGATGCCAAAATATCCTTTGTGCTTCATGTATAAACAACTATTACTGCATAATTCACATTTAAAAAGGCAAGCGGGATGACTGCTGCTTTCATCTGCATATCAACCCTCAAGGAATACGAGACATTTCTTAGACTCCAGCTTGATCTCTGACTCGTTTTAAAGTCGAGCACATTTGTTCCACAAAACACGCTGTAAAGAAAAGAGCTTAAAATCTGCTCAATGCTGGAAACAAAATGGATCTGTGACTTGCAAGTACAATAACTCCCGACAGTCACGATCCACTCCTGCTAAATCAGCCTGAATGTGAAGCCAACCAAGCCCTGCCAGATCTAAAGCCAGCGGCTAAAACAACCACTAGCCTCTGCGGGCGTGCAGCACTAATACTCATGTGAATCCCCACGTGCTGCAGGCCATTCGCCGTGCACAGCAGGGTGACTTCACGTCACACCCTGTGTGATGTCATCCTGGGGGACAGGCTCCTCATTAGGACTGTGTGCGCGATTACTCCTGCTGTCCTGGATCAAGGTGGCAGGGCAGGAGACGCCGATATCCCAGGCTGAGGAGGCATTCTCCAAATACTCTGCTTTGAAATAAACATTAACCCCAAACAAATGTTGACTGAAACTTTTGAATTTATCAAACCCAACAAACCTGTACAAATCACGCACGTGCATGTCCCGTTGACTAGATAATTCAGACATTTCTGCCCTTGCTAGTCAGCACACAAAATACCAGTTTATTTAAGTAATTATTCCTATTTCATTGAGGTGCAACACCAGCTAACTACTGTTTATTATGACTGCACCTGCTACTTAGAAGTAAACAACAGAGACAGCAGAGAGTTGTGTTAATAGCACTGATGCTAATCCATGAATCCAGCTTTACTGCTGCTGAGCTTCCAGTTAGAAATGTTGCTCTGTGTGTGTGAAGGACAGAATTTAATACAACTCCTTCACTTGGTGAACTTCAGGAGCTTGAGTATTTCAGACAGCTGCCAACCCAAACTCCACACTCTGCCACTCCTAATTTGGTCCTTAAGGACTCCTGTCAGCTTTTAGATTTTGTGGACTAGTCGACGAAACCACTGCTGCCCTTGATAGTCAGCCCCAAAATTAGTAGCTGGTTGCACTAGTTATTCATATTTTAATAATGTGCAACATCAGTTAGGTGTTGTTTCTGAGATGCTGTGACACCACCCGCCTCTGTCTCTCTCTGTGATGTGACCATGTAACCTAGCAGGTGGAATATAGGACAGATGACAGCCGTGTGAATCAGCATGGCTCTGCAGTCAGAAATGAGCAACCTGCTCGGTCAGAGTAAACTGGCATATATCCCGCTCTTCCACTGGGACCTGCTCAGCTCGACTCTACTTTTAGGGTTTTCCATTGGGTGGCAGCACCTGGTACTTTAGTACCTACTCAGCCGCAAATGTGACGTCAACAGAATGCACGTCACTGATTTGTGACATCACTACCTGGTCAGATGGGTCATAAGAGCGAATCCATCACAAGACTCAAACCCACTGTTTTTGAAACCCAGCAACGAGGGAAATGGCTACACGCTAACCAGCAGGGGCATTTTTGTGCTCGGTGGCTGACGACAGAATCCAGAGGAAGCTAAACCGTGCGCACGTTTGTGTTTGTGTCGCATACAAATGATGTCACGGGACTTTCAGGCCGCCTTGCTGAGGCAGTACTCAATTGTGATGACAAACAAACAAAGTAGAGTCGAGTCGAGCTGAGTAGGTGCTAGTAGAAAAGAGGCAATAGCCACTCGACCGTATTATTCAAAGGAGTGCAGATGCTAACCTGCAAGGAAGACGACTGCGGCTGCTAACACTGCTAATTCACCTGACATCATCTGTGTTCAAACATTTAAAATATTATTTGATTGAAATGAAGAATAAGATTAACAGTTCCTCGTCCAACACTAATGTGTTTCTGGAAGAACAGTCAAAATTCCCATAAACACTCCTAAAGCTGTAGAAAGACTCCCCAGAACAGCTGAAGCTGTTATAACTGCAAAAGGTGGGCCCATCATATTAAACCCTCAGGATTAAGAATGGGACGTTACTCAGGCTCAGATGTGTGTGAAAGCAGACGAGTGAATACTTTTGGCGGTATAATCTATTTATTGCTATCATAAAGGTAAAATGAATATCCGTGACAACATAGATAAAGCAACCGTTCCTGAAAAAAGTGAAAGCCACAAAGTACTCCACACTGCAAACAAAGAGATCTACCACATTTTTTGGTGGAGGTAAATAAGACTGAGAGGTTCTGGCAAATACAGCGGTTGTAAAATCTTGACTGTGGCACGGAAAAGGTGAAGCAATACAACAAGCTCTCACTACCACAGCTTTTCTCATGGGTGTGCCGACTCACGCTCACCTCAGTCTGCAGTCACCTCTAATGTATCACAAACTGCATGAATTAAATGAACAGTCCCAGCGTTATCCTACTATCCACAGCTTAGCACGGGTGTATTTATAAGACATACATATATCACACCACTTAACACTACAAAAGGTCAAAATGGGTCAACTATGCACGGCATTTCTGCTCTTTTATAAATAAAAACCTCTTTGTGGACACCTCACTACCCTTTAATCTGCTCCACAAAGTCACTTAAATGTCATCTGATATTTGTAATTCCAGTTTTTTTTATCTTGTTCTGGTGAATTTGAGAATTAGAAACTATATTATCATTAAGTATTTTTATAGGCTACGCCTACGTGCATGTTTTCAAAGTCAACTGGGTGCTGGCACCCAGGTAGATGCCTCAGTTCGCGGTCTCTGCCGCTCCCAGACACCAGCGGCCCTGGGCACTGGCTAGCTGCTGTGTCACAAGACTGGCAGGCAACCAGCCATGCTGGGGAGGGTGGGGCTGCAGAGTTTTATGAGTTGCTGTCTGGACATGGAGACAAGCCACCTTTTGATCCCGTCTCACTGTGACAGCGTAGGGACTGAAGCAGTTTCCTCTTTTGTCCCCTTCCTGAGTTTCAGAGTAGTTCTTCTTAAAGATATAAGGGTACGGATGGATGTGGGTTTTAAATCTTTTCTGGGGAATCTGCAAAGTGTCCAAACAAAACAAGGCTTAGTTCATGCCTTACCGCCAGTGGGACATGCACGCTTAACAGAAAAAAAATTCATGTATTTGTCCTACTAACCTCATCTGCTTACTTATTAATCTGACCGTGTGTTCCTGTGGGAGTAGGCCAAACGGGCCTGGTCGCGTAACTGACACGGCATCGCCGACAGCGAGCAGCTGTTTGGGGGAACTCAGCGAGGAAACATTTAAATTTTCATACTCTCTGCATGGCTCAAACAGAGCGGTTACCTTATACACCTTACATTCACCCGGACACTCTCAAAGGATGTTCAGCACAGGCAAAGTGTGACACAGGTTTATGGCACTCTAAAACAGGCTAAAGACGGACAAAACCTTAAAGGAAGCCATACAGAAAGACAAGCAAATGAAACTAGCGGTCATGTGAAGTTCACAGCTGCTCTATCTTTGTTGCCATGTGTATAATAACCCCCAGCACCAGCAGCTCATACAACCTAGTGATTCCAGCTTCACGACAAACCCTGTAACACAGGCATTACAAAGTGTCTACTTACAACTCATCCTTTAGGATTACAGCAGGGGCTCTCAAACTTTTTCAGGCACGTCACGCTTCAGAAGCTGAAAAAGGTTCACGCCCCACTCCACACAGTTTTTAATCAATCACTGACAATAAAAGAGCTTAAATTTGAGTGACATAAAGCTCAACACACTGAGGTTTATACTGGCTCAGAAGGGGCCTGTGTGGGGGTTACTATGAAGGTAAGCATGATCGGTTTGTATTGAGTCTTTTGTTACCTTGGTTGACAAATGTATCCACTGTCCTATTGTGTCTTTTTAAGGTTGGCTAAACTAAAACCAACTTTAAAAGTGATAAATATTTTCTGTCGCAGTCTTAGTGACTGCAGTGGGCACCACCACCCATCGGTGTCACTTTGACCCGAGGATACTGTAAACATTTGAGTCCTGTTGGAGATCCGATGTGTATGACACACTGCAAATTATGAGCCACATATTTACATTTGAAACAACAGAATTGATATGCTTCATATAAAATCAAAGAGCAATAACTCAGTGATATTTGTTTGGTTTTTGTTCCAGTGGATGCAGGTTGAGCTGCTGCCTGTTTAGCATACAGACAAAGTGACTTAATCTGTATACGTGATTCGGTCATCCGAGTATTCATAAAACAGCAGAGCAGCTTTTTTATTTCAGTCTTCAGTGGGGAAAAAATACACTTTATTCTCACATTTTTTTCCTTCTACACTCTGACCGGCAGTCAGAAGGATGCTACACCCCTCATAAAATACTCACCTGAGGTGCTCTCTCTGCTGCTGCATGAATCAATATAATATGTTCCTTCAAGTGTTGAGGACTTGTATAATGAAGCCTGACAGTCCAACCACACACACCCTCACTGTGCATCGTGCTATAAAAATAGTTGCCACAGTGTGCAAGTGCTGAACTGATGGGAAGCTTTATTAAATTAATTACTGAAAGTGAGACAATGGTGTGCAGTCAAAAACTTAAATGACTGCAAAAATTAAGCTAACGTGAAATCGTTGCTTTCACTCTGCATCAATATACAAATCCCTGCAATCCTGCAGCATCCTTGGAACGGTCCCTGGAAGTCCCGTTCTGTCATGACTGTTTAGCATGCCAGATCTCCACCGCTGTGGCAAAACCACAACCTGTCAGCCTAAACCTGGACCGACACAGAAAAGTGAAGCTGAAGGGCCTTAACCTGCGTTCTGTATAAAAATGGCCAGCAGGAGGCGTACCCTCTGGTTGCAAAAGCAGCTCCATTTGTGTAAAAGCCTCTGGTAAAATGACCCTTTGTGTCCTCACTCAGTGACCTCAGTAAATACTTTCCTGAAGACGTTATGAGCTAACTCACTCAGCCACAGTCAATAAAACATCAAGTTTGTTTTGTAAATTATGGACATCATTAGAAAAAGAAAGGCGGATTATCTAGGACATGCTCATTAGCTAGCGACTTCTTGGAATGATCCAATCAGATCCACTTCTTCCTCATCATGCTCAAACGCTCAGCTTTCATATACGATCTATAGTTTCAGCTGACATTCCTTTCCCCTTACTTTTCACACTGCATTAAAAAAATATATCTGAACTCACTCCCTACCATACTGTGGTTCAGTTCACTTTTATTTTAATTTATTCAGTGAAATTTAAATTTAAAATTTTTCCTTATATATAATCTTCAACAGATGGGTTAATTTCAGACCCACTGATTAGAGCAAACTTTAACACACCGACCACATAAACAAGCTGCAAAACTGTTGCACGATCAAAGAAGAGCAATCTTGAAAAGCAATCTATTTTTCCATGTTTCTGACCACAAATTCTGTTTTCTTAGTTACAGCTGGCACAACGCTGAGACTGACGCATCTGAACAGGAAGAAGGTCGTGTTCGCAACCAACAAAAACTGAGCTGCGAAAAAGTGGCATTGGACTTTAATTCTAGTGTTTAACTAAACTTAAGTAATTTTTAATTTTTAAATCATCAAAATGATCCAATTGAAGTGTAAGACTCTGGCATAAATGTGCAAATGATTCAGGACACCACCAACCCGTCCAGCCTCTAAAGTACTTACTTTTTCCTGCCTTTGGAGGTGGAAGATATTCACTTTGTGTATCGGACACGAATGAGCACATACGCAGATGAAAAACTGTATTCAGGGACACGAAAACAAGGGTTGGAAATTGTGTTCAGCAACACAAATGAACACACTGAAAGTTGCAACTATTTCACAAACTGCCATTAGACCGTGTTGGAATGTATTGATCGCACCTCAGAGTTCGACCTGCAAAAGTCACTCGCGGAAAAGATAAATATTGCCAGTGGTATTGTGTATATAATATCATCGTGCTGGTAGTTTCATCCAACTTTCCACGCTGGTACTGAGTTGCTTGTGTGTCCCACATTTCAAGCATCCTTCACAGCCACTGGAAACAGTGAGCACGGGTGGAGGGCTGAACTGTTTCTTTTCTACTGCACCATGCCTAGCTTCTCAATGAGCTTCCGCTCCACTGTTGTGTGCATTTATTGTGCGTTTGTTTGTTTGGTAATCAGCAGGCACTGTAGATCCAGCCTGACCTCCTGGGACAGAGGAGTTATTTGCATCCGCTTTTACAGACAGGAGCAAAATAGGTTATTTGCCTTTAATGAGCCACTGTAAATTTTAATTTACATGCAATACAAGCAAACTGTGGAAACGCTGGTTTCAACTGCAGCCTTTGTTTTCTTAAGAGATCTTTGGCTGCTCACCACCTGCTACATCAATGAAAGATTCATTACATGTAAATGTTTTCAGTTCTTTACACAGAGACTTAAATAAATAAAGGTTATTATTCAGCAGTTTTACTGGTCAAGCCCACTTGATCATAACCACCAAATCCACTGAGGAACTTGTACCCCTGGCCTACTTTTCATGTTGGCCGTCTGTCCCGGCGTCCCAGCAAACAAAGCAGTCCACAACTACAAGATCTGAATAATTCAAGGCAGAGTGCAACCTTACACCTTGGTGGTGATGTAGGAAAAAAATATGGCAAATAACCACAGTTACAGTTTCAGACTGAGCAGGAAGCAGTGAACCCTGTGACCCTCCAGCTCAGGCAGAAGCCTCACACCGACATCTGGGGAGAGATACCGAGTTAGCCGCTCAATTGGGGCTCAGTTAAACCAGTTTTGGTTCGACACCGGAGTGAGTGTGAAGAGCTGGCTCTGCTAATTTCCTCTGAGCTGGTGCTTTAAGTCAGTGTTACATCACACATGCACCTTAAATAAAAACCGGACTCTGATAATCTGGATCGTGACTAGGAGCTCCCAGAAAAAGCGACATGATCATGATCTTAACTCTGCTTCCACAGACAATGCCCAACAACTAAAGGGGTCATCTAACACTGATCTCACTGTTCGAACTGTCTTATCCGACAGCTTATAAAGCGAAGGCAAGGTTCAGCAACCAGCTCCCTGAATCCTGACACCACACACGGCGACGGCTTGTCTTCGCCGCTCTCTCTGAGCCAGCTTTTAATGGCTATAACTACTCTTTGAAGGAAAAATATCAGAGAACAATAAACATGCTTACATAAACGCATTTGAGGCGTTCAAACGCATGAGGTCCATGCACCGTTCACACACATCCCACTAACTTTATCTGCGCCCATTAGGAAACGTAATCATCCCTTTAAAGTCTGCCACACATGCGCATGAATGCTCACCATAAAGAAGTGCCGTATGTTTTGGGTTTTTGTTTTTTTGCGGTAATTAGGCCGAACCGTTACGTTTGGCTAGCAAGTGGCTACTTCAAGCCTGGCTAATCAGCAGCAAGCTAACGGTAGCTTAGGTTAACGCTAGTAGCTGTAGTATCCCCTTACTGCATACCTTTAGCGGCCTCGCAGATGTTGTTTTCATCGTCCCATTCAGTTTTCCAGCAAGTGCCAACTTGTGAGTAGCATATACTTTTCCAGTACCGACGACTTCTCAACTTTTTAGCGTCTTCATGGGGAGAACTGAGCGTAAAATCCAAACCGGACCACCAACGACAAAGTAATTTCTCCACCACTTACAACAACAACGTCAACCGAAGGTTTGAGACCGCCCCCACGAGGATCCAGCCAGTCAGAGACGGGAGTTTGTTTTATTGACGGTTATGAAAACCAATGGTCGGGTTAGAAGACTTTGACCGACGTTCCCCATCAGAGTAAGCACTCAACGGCAGAAAGCCAAACATCCGCCTGCCAATTGGCTGCGGAAAAACGGGGGGGCCGGGTTGTTTGGTCTCAGCAGCCAGTGACAGTGCGTCACTCAGGCCGGAGTGACAGGTGCTTTGGAGTTGACAAAATAGCTGGGGCGTCACCGTGGCCGGGGTGAGGTCATCCAGGATGATGTAAACCCTACGTCATTAGCGATGCTAAATAAAACGCAGCAGGGAACACGTCTGAGTGTAATCCATCTTTTCTGGAAATGTGCACGCACTAGTAACCTGTGACAAGACATGTAGAGTTAGCATGGATAGTATTACTTGTGATTTGAGAGCGTTTTCTTACCATTCAGTGGTTTGTTTGACAAGGAGTACTTTGTAATCAACCTCGGGACATTTCATGCAAAGTTTTATGACGATATATCTAAATGCTCTAATGCAA
The DNA here is from genome assembly GCA_024447675.2 of Pterophyllum scalare. NCBI lineage: Eukaryota > Metazoa > Chordata > Actinopteri > Cichliformes > Cichlidae > Pterophyllum > Pterophyllum scalare. The sequence continues at coordinate 6,163 of JAMQGT020010875.1, read as the reverse complement.
AATCTTTGGTTTTTAGAAATAAATTGACCACATGTCAAACTTATTTCTTCAACAAAAAAAAAGCTTTTCAGACACTGCAAATGTGCTCCCACTTCTTTAAATTACTTTGATTTTGTGGTGACCTCTGGTAAATTTTTGGCAGTGCTCGTAATGAGATGATGGATGTTGTCCTGAAGGATTCCTCCCAGATCTGGACCAGTGCATCACTGAGCTCCTGGACAGTCTGAGGTGCTACCTGGGGGTATCAGATGGACTTGTTTTTTTTTTTTTCCCTTTTTTTTTTAATGTATTGCTGAACTAATCGGTCCATCTGATACCGCCAGGCGGCACCTCAGACTGTCCAGGAGCTCAGTGATGCACTGGTCCAGATCTGGGAGGAGATCCTTCAGGACAACATCCATCATCTCATTACGAGCATACTGCCAAAAATTTGCCAGAGGTCACCACAAACTCCAAAGTAATTTAAAGAAGTGGGAGCACATTTGCAGTGTCTGAAAAGCTTTTTCTTTGTTGAAGAAATAAGTTTGACATGTGGTCAATTTATTTCTAAAAACCAAAGATTTTGCATTAGAGCATTTAGATATATCGTCATAAAACTTTGCATGAAATGTCCCGAGGTTGATTACAAAGCACTCCTTGTTCAAACAAAACCACTCAATGGTAAGAAAACGCTCTCAACTCACAAGTAATACTATCCATGCTAACTCTACATGTCTTGTCAGCAGGTTGCTAGTGCGTGCACATTTCCTAGTAAAGCTGGATTACACTCAGACGTGTTCCCCGCCGCGTTTTATTTAGCATCGCTAATGACGTAGGGTTTACATCATCCTGGATGACCTCACCCCGGCCACGGTGACGCCCCAGCTATTTTGTCAACTCCAAAGCACCTGTCACTCCGGCCTGAGTGACGCACTGTCATTGGCTGCTGAGACAAAAAAACCCGGCCCCCCCATCTTTCCGCAGCCAATTGGCAGGCGGATGTTTGGCTTTCTCATTTGGTGTTTACTCTGATGGGGAACGTCGGTCAAAGTCTTCTAACCCGACCATTGGTTTTCATAACCGTCAATAAAACAAACTCCCGTCTCTGACTGGCTGGATCCTCGTGGGGGCGGTCTCAAACCTTCGGTTGACGTTGTTGTTGTAAGTGGTGGAGAAATTACTTTGTCGTTGGTGGTCCGGTTTGGGATTTTACGCTCAGTTCTCCCCATGAAGACGCTAAAAAGTTAGAAGTCGTCGGTACTGGAAAAGTATATGCTACTCACAAGTTGGCACTTGCTGGAAAACTGAATGGGACGATGAAAACAACATCTGCGAGGCCGCTAAAGGTATGCAGTAAGGGGATACTACAGCTACTAGCGTTAACCTAAGCTACCGTTAGCTTGCTGCTGATTAGCCAGGCTTGAAGTAGCCACTTGCTAGCCAAACGTAACGGTTCGGCCTAATTACCGAAAAAAACAAAAACCCAAAACATACGGCACTTCTTTATGGTGAGCATTCATGCGCATGTGTGGCAGACTTTAAAGGGATGATTACGTTTCCTAATGGGCGCAGATAAAGTTAGTGGGATGTGTGTGAACGGTGCATGGACCTCATGCGTTTGAACGCCTCAAATGCGTTTATGTAAGCATGTTTATTGTTCTCTGATATTTTTCCTTCAAAGAGTAGTTATAGCCATTAAAAGCTGGCTCAGAGAGAGCGGCGAAGACAAGCCGTCGCCGTGTGTGGTGTCAGGATTCAGGGAGCTGGTTGCTGAACCTTGCCTTCGCTTTATAAGCTGTCAGATAAGCAGTTCGAACAGTGAGATCAGTGTTAGATGACCCCTTTAGTTGTTGGGCATTTGTCTGTGGAAGCAAGTTAGATCATCATCATGTCGCTTTTTCTGGGAGCTCCTAGTCACGATCCAGATTATCAGAGTCCGGTTTTTATTTAAGGTGCATGTGTGATGTAACACTGACTTAAAGCACCAGCTCAGAGGAAATTAGCAGAGCCAGCTCTTCACACTCACTCCGGTGTCGAACCAAAACTGGTTTAACTGAGCCCGAATTGAGCGGCTAACTCGGTATTTCTCCCCAGATGTCGGTGTGAGGCTTCTGCCTGAGCTGGAGGGTCACAGGGTTCACTGCTTCCTGCTCAGTCTGAAACTGTAACTGTGGTTATTTGCCATATTTTTTTCCTACATCACCACCAAGGTGTAAGGTTGCACTCTGCCTTGAATTATTCAGATCTTGTAGTTGTGGACTGCTTTGTTTGCTGGGACGCCGGGACAGACGGCCAACATGAAAAGTAGGCCAGGGGTACAAGTTCCTCAGTGGATTTGGTGGTTATGATCAAGTGGGCTTGACCAGTAAAACTGCTGAATAATAACCTTTATTTATTTAAGTCTCTGTGTAAAGAACTGAAAACATTTACATGTAATGAATCTTTCATTGATGTAGCAGGTGGTGAGCAGCCAAAGATCTCTTAAGAAAACAAAGGCTGCAGTTGAAACCAGCGTTTCCACAGTTTGCTTGTATTGCATGTAAATTAAAATTTACAGTGGCTCATTAAAGGCAAATAACCTATTTTGCTCCTGTCTGTAAAAGCGGATGCAAATAACTCCTCTGTCCAGGAGGTCAGGCTGGATCTACAGTGCCTGCTGATTACCAAACAAACAAACGCACAATAAATGCACACAACAGTGGAGCGGAAGCTCATTGAGAAGCTAGGCATGGTGCAGTAGGAAAAAGAAACAGTTCCAAGCCCTCCACCCGTGCTCACTGTTTCCAGTGGCTGTGAAGGATGCTTGAAATGTGGGACACACAAGCAACTCAGTACCAGCGTGGAAAGTTGGATGAAACTACCAGCACGATGATATTATATACACAATACCACTGGCAATATTTATCTTTTCCGTGAGTGACTTTTGCAGGTCGGAAACTCTGAGGTGCGATGAATACATTCCAACACGGTCTAATGGCAGTTTGTGAAATAGTTGCAACTTTCAGTGTGTTCATTTGTGTTGCTGAACACAATTTCCAACCCTTGTTTTCGTGTCCCTGAATACAGTTTTTCATCTGCGTATGTGCTCATTCGTGTCCGATACACAAAGTGAATATCTTCCACCTCCAAAGGCAGGAAAAAGTAAGTACTTTAGAGGCTGGACGGGTTGGTGGTGTCCTGAATCATTTGCACATTTATGCCAGAGTCTTACACTTCAATTGGATCATTTTGATGATTTAAAAATTAAAAATTACTTAAGTTTAGTTAAACACTAGAATTAAAGTCCAATGCCACTTTTTCGCAGCTCAGTTTTTGTTGGTTGCGAGCACGACCTTCTTCCTGTTCAGATGCGTCAGTCTCAGCGTTGTGCCAGCTGTAACTAAGAAAACAGAATTTGTGGTCAGAAACATGGAAAAATAGATTGCTTTTCAAGATTGCTCTTCTTTGATCGTGCAACAGTTTTGCACTTGTTTATGTGGTCGGTGTGTTAAAGTTTGCTCTAATCAGTGGGTCTGAAATTAACCCATCTGTTGAAGATTATATATAAGGAAAAATTTTAAATTTAAATTTCACTGAATAAATTAAAATAAAAGTGAACTGAACCACAGTATGGTAGGGAGTGAGTTCAGATATATTTTTTTAATGCAGTGTGAAAAGTAAGGGGAAAGGATGCGCTGAAACTATAGATCGTATATGAAAGCTGAGCGTTTGAGCATGATGAGGAAGAAGTGGATCTGATTGGATCATTCCAAGAAGTCGCTAGCTAATGAGCATGTCCTAGATAATCCGCCTTTCTTTTTCTAATGATGTCCATAATTTACAAAACAAACTTGATGTTTTATTGACTGTGGCTGAGTGAGTTAGCTCATAACGTCTTCAGGAAAGTATTTACTGAGGTCACTGAGTGAGGACACAAAGGGTCATTTTACCAGAGGCTTTTACACAAATGGAGCTGCTTTTGCAACCAGAGGGTACGCCTCCTGCTGGCCATTTTTATACAGAACGCAGGTTAAGGCCCTTCAGCTTCACTTTTCTGTGTCGGTCCAGGTTTAGGCTGACAGGTTGTGGTTTTGCCACAGCGGTGGAGATCTGGCATGCTAAACAGTCATGACAGAACGGGACTTCCAGGGACCGTTCCAAGGATGCTGCAGGATTGCAGGGATTTGTATATTGATGCAGAGTGAAAGCAACGATTTCACGTTAGCTTTAATTTTTGCAGTCATTTAAGTTTTTGACTGCACACCATTGTCTCACTTTCAGTAATTAATTTAATAAAGCTTCCCATCAGTTCAGCACTTGCACACTGTGGCAACTATTTTTATAGCACGATGCACAGTGAGGGTGTGTGTGGTTGGACTGTCAGGCTTCATTATACAAGTCCTCAACACTTGAAGGAACATATTATATTGATTCATGCAGCAGCAGAGAGAGCACCTCAGGTGAGTATTTTATGAGGGGTGTAGCATCCTTCTGACTGCCGGTCAGAGTGTAGAAGGAAAAAAATGTGAGAATAAAGTGTATTTTTTCCCCACTGAAGACTGAAATAAAAAAGCTGCTCTGCTGTTTTATGAATACTCGGATGACCGAATCACGTATACAGATTAAGTCACTTTGTCTGTATGCTAAACAGGCAGCAGCTCAACCTGCATCCACTGGAACAAAAACCAAACAAATATCACTGAGTTATTGCTCTTTGATTTTATATGAAGCATATCAATTCTGTTGTTTCAAATGTAAATATGTGGCTCATAATTTGCAGTGTGTCATACACATCGGATCTCCAACAGGACTCAAATGTTTACAGTATCCTCGGGTCAAAGTGACACCGATGGGTGGTGGTGCCCACTGCAGTCACTAAGACTGCGACAGAAAATATTTATCACTTTTAAAGTTGGTTTTAGTTTAGCCAACCTTAAAAAGACACAATAGGACAGTGGATACATTTGTCAACCAAGGTAACAAAAGACTCAATACAAACCGATCATGCTTACCTTCATAGTAACCCCCACACAGGCCCCTTCTGAGCCAGTATAAACCTCAGTGTGTTGAGCTTTATGTCACTCAAATTTAAGCTCTTTTATTGTCAGTGATTGATTAAAAACTGTGTGGAGTGGGGCGTGAACCTTTTTCAGCTTCTGAAGCGTGACGTGCCTGAAAAAGTTTGAGAGCCCCTGCTGTAATCCTAAAGGATGAGTTGTAAGTAGACACTTTGTAATGCCTGTGTTACAGGGTTTGTCGTGAAGCTGGAATCATTAGGTTGTATGAGCTGCTGGTGCTGGGGGTTATTATACACATGGCAACAAAGATAGAGCAGCTGTGAACTTCACATGACCGCTAGTTTCATTTGCTTGTCTTTCTGTATGGCTTCCTTTAAGGTTTTGTCGTCTTTAGCCTGTTTTAGAGTGCCATAAACCTGTGTCACACTTTGCCTGTGCTGAACATCCTTTGAGAGTGTCCGGGTGAATGTAAGGTGTATAAGGTAACCGCTCTGTTTGAGCCATGCAGAGAGTATGAAAATTTAAATGTTTCCTCGCTGAGTTCCCCCAAACAGCTGCTCGCTGTCGGCGATGCCGTGTCAGTTACGCGACCAGGCCCGTTTGGCCTACTCCCACAGGAACACACGGTCAGATTAATAAGTAAGCAGATGAGGTTAGTAGGACAAATACATGAATTTTTTTTTCTGTTAAGCGTGCATGTCCCACTGGCGGTAAGGCATGAACTAAGCCTTGTTTTGTTTGGACACTTTGCAGATTCCCCAGAAAAGATTTAAAACCCACATCCATCCGTACCCTTATATCTTTAAAGAAGAACTACTCTGAAACTCAGGAAGGGGACAAAAGAGGAAACTGCTTCAGTCCCTACGCTGTCACAGTGAGACGGGATCAAAAGGTGGCTTGTCTCCATGTCCAGACAGCAACTCATAAAACTCTGCAGCCCCACCCTCCCCAGCATGGCTGGTTGCCTGCCAGTCTTGTGACACAGCAGCTAGCCAGTGCCCAGGGCCGCTGGTGTCTGGGAGCGGCAGAGACCGCGAACTGAGGCATCTACCTGGGTGCCAGCACCCAGTTGACTTTGAAAACATGCACGTAGGCGTAGCCTATAAAAATACTTAATGATAATATAGTTTCTAACTCTCAAATTCACCAGAACAAGATAAAAAAAACTGGAATTACAAATATCAGAT
>JAMQGT020010874.1:0-32176 GCA_024447675.2 Pterophyllum scalare | reverse complement strand
TTCTTTTATTCTCTGAAAAAAAGGGGCTTTTTGTTTTTAATGAAATTTTTTTCCTCTTTGTATAAAGGATGACTAAGCAAACAACAGGTTTCCATTAAATCTTTGTACTGTTATTGGTTTTTTTTTGTTTGTTTTTTTTAAAATTAGCAACTGTTTCAGGTGAGTGACTCATCTTTATAGTGCTTCACTATTTCCTGATAGGTTCCTTAGAACAAAACAATATAGCACGTCACCTGAAAGGGCAGACACGGTGTGCCCTGGGGGATGATAAGCAGACAGGCATGTGGAAACTTTTAGGGGACACAAAAGGTTTGCAGTTAAGGTTAAAAAATGGCAAATGTCTGGTTTAAGTCACGAGTGACAAAAATAAGGGCAGTTTGCTCCAATTGAATTCACTACAGTGCTCTCATGTGATGTTTGGGAGCAAATTCCCCGTCTGACCCACTGTAGAGCGCACAAACATCACTAATTTAGCATTAAGAGAAAGAGTGAAAATAATAAATTAGCCATTTATTCCTATTTAAGGCACATTGCAGAGCTGCAGAAACTCAAATAGACTTTGAGATTTCTCACACAGGAGAAATATTTACAGTCTGATTAAACATCACAGCCATTAATCCGCAGCCAGAGAAGATCAACACTCGTGGACTTTTAAGTGCTCCCATTTGACTTTTTTTTTTTCCAGTTTATGTCCCTTTCTACTTCAACTCCACCACATTACAGAGGGAAATTTTGCATCACCACGTGTATTAGGAGGCTGCATTTGTTTAAAATATCCCACTAATACCATGTAAGAAATCCAGTGTATTGTTTAGGTCTAGCTGGGGCCCCTTGTCGCATTTCAAATCCATCAAAGAAGCGTTTCCCCTCAAAATTCCTCACATGGTTTCACTTATATAAACATCTGAGGCCCTAAAGAGGCCATCAAATATTATGTAATATATGATATATCCAATAAGTTAAGAAAAGGTCCAGTTCATTAATGAGCCCTAGTTTCAGAAACACCAGACTACCTATAAAGGAGATGGAAGTTTTGCTTCTTTAAGTACATTTTACAGGTACTAGTAGCAGGAATAGTGCCGAAATGATAGAGTGTACTGTGATAGACGTCATCACAACTTATAAACAATTTTATCGCCTGTTTTAAAAGATTCTGTTAACAAAATAATATTTTAGCATATAGTTTCCAGCAATCTTTTCCAGCCCTCTCAGTGCTGATAATGCTTCTTGTTAAATTAGATATATTTGAGAAAAGCACTTGAAGAAATATTTCGACATGTTACTAGTTAGTAGCTGGCAGAACGTGTGCACTTTTTCACATGTAAGAGATTAAATGCAGGACGAGTGAGCATTTGTACTCCTTCCACCTCTGCAACTTAACCAATTACACAAATTTCAACAAGTACCGGTCGTGCAGCGCAGATCTTCCAACATCTATGCGACAGCAACTCAACAATATGAACTTTTACCTCACTTTCAGCTGATGACTAATCTTCACAGTGCCTCCTGACCATGTTGATTTCACATCCTCACACACCCACACAGGTCGACTCCGCACAATTGAAAACCTCGTCTCAGCTGACGCTTCTCTCCACACTGCACGGCGTCGGCTGCCGTCCAGCCATCTTCACATCCTGTGAGAATATCCTGCATGGCTTGGCCTCTTTTTCCCCCTCCCACTGTTCTTGGGGAAATGCCATATAAGGGGGTTGGGAAGTCCAGCTTCGCGCTCCACTTCAAGGAGACTCAACCCCGACCTCTCCCCACCTCCTAAAATGCCATCTAGCAATCCCAAAGTTGGATTTCTTGAGGAATAGTTTGGACGTTCTCACACACCAGTCTCCATTCGGAATCTGAGGCATTCCGGCCTTAGCTCTTCATATACTTTCATGTTCTCTGAAATCTCTGGAGAGCAGCCTTTTATGGGTATGTTTTTTTAAAAAGAGAGGCTGTTTTTTTGATGCTTCGTATCTCCACCCCGACAGAAGAAAATGTCAGCAGCTATTATTGATAGATTTAGAAAATACCTTCACCCCTCAGACTCGTGTGGGTGTGCTGAAAAGAATCACACATCCTTTTCATGACTGTGGGAGCAAGTCAGATTCGTCATGTGGCTTTTATCTGGTTTCCCAATCTGTAAACAAACATCACTGTAATTATAATGAATAAGACCAGTTTATACATACAGACAATCAGTTTTAAATGACTGTACAAATGTCTGCATGTCTAGACAGGCTGGAAAAAAGGATGAGTAAAACTTTCGCCTCCGTCTGCAGCGTCTGTAGTTAAGCGCTCTCGAGCAGAGGGGTGAACCTCTGACTGCATCAGTGGAGATTTTCAGTGACTTTGCTAAACATGAGGCAGAAATGCTAATTTGAACAAATAAAATCAGCTGGGTTTATTTTGTACTACATTCTGTTTTGGGACCTGTTTTCAAAAAGTTTCACAAAAATTTATAAAAGGATGAATACTTTTCTACCTTTCTATCCCCAAAACAGGCTTTTTAAACTGTGATGCTTTGAGATACGCTATATTGCCAAAGGTTTTCACTCAACAATCCAAATCATTGAATTCAGGTGTTCCAGTCTCTTCCATGGCCACAGGTGTATAAAACCACTGCACGGCGTCGGCTGCCGTCCAGCCATCTTCACATCCTGTGAGAATATCCTGCATGGCTTGGCCTCTTTTTCCCTCTTTTCATGGCCACAGGTGTATAAAACCAACACCTAAGCTTGCAGACTGCTTCTTCAGACATTAGTGAAAGAATGGGTCGCTCTCAGGAGCTCAGTGAATTCCAGCGTGGTACCGTGATAGGATGCCACTCGTGCAACAAGTGCAGTCGTGAAATTTCCTCACTACTAAATATTCAACAGTCAGCTGTTAGTGGGATTATAACAAAGTGGAAGCAACTGGGAGCAACAGCAACTCGGCAAAACGGTATTTGTCTGACTGCACTGTGCCAAGTGTAAAGTTTGGTGGAGGGGGGGGGGTTATGGTGCGGGGTTGTTTTTCAGGAGTTGGGCTCGAACCCCTTAGTTCCAGTGAAAGGAACTCTTAATGTTTCAGCATACCAAGACGTTTTGGAGAATTTCATGCTCCCATCTTTGTGGGAACAGTTTGAGGATGGCCGCTTCCTGTTCCAACATGATTCCATCCAAGACATGGACCCAAGACAGTTTGGTGTGGAGGAACTTGACTGACCTCAACCTGACAGAACACCTTTGGGATGAATTAGAGCGGAGGCTGCGAGCCAGGCCTTCCTGTCCATCATCAGTGTCTGACCTCACAAATATGCTTCTGGAAGAATGGTCAAAAATTCCCATAAACACTCCTAAACCTTGTGGAAAGCCTTCCCAGAAGAGTTGAAGCTGTTATAGATGCATAGGGTGGGCCGGCATCATATTAAACCCTATGGATTAAGAATGGGATGTCAATCAAGTTCATGTGTGTGTGAAGGCAAATGAATGAATGAGCAATATAGTGCAATTCCTTGGCTTTTAATGACCCTGTCCAATGAAACTCCACATATAATCAACCACATCTGAACAAAACTCCTACCTACCCTCGTCAGAATCAGCTGCTTTTTTTTTTATTATTCATTATAAAATATTATGAACACCAATATCGTTTCTCCATTTCACAGCCAGCAGCTACATTCAGCAGTGACTATATTAGAAAATCGTTCTGCCACAGAAGGAATCACGGCTAGAAATTAAATCTGGCATCAAAGTAAAAAGTAAAAAGGAGCCCTTTCATATTCGTTCACTTGTTTTAACCAGCCAGAAAAAGAAAAATCAGCTGAATCTGACCAATCGAATCAAAGCTCCCCTCAGCTCTCTGAGCTTTGTGGGGATCTTTTGTGCATCCCAACACGCTTCTTCTATCACCACTGAGCCTACAGATTTCCACACTCCACCTTGGCTCTGTATTCAAGTTACTTACTTACTTCTTTCCTGCTAAAGATGAGTTCAAAAAGCTGGTCAGAAAGACAAGAATGACGTTTCGTTTTTAAATCCTGTGGTTTTATTTTTGTTTTTTGTGTAAATCTTTAGGTGAAATTTAAACTCAGTTACAAAGTGGATTATATATATATATATATATATATATATATATATATAGTTAAAGACTTCTTGTGGTTCACCTGCAGCTGAGAGCATTCACTTTCTTTATGTGGTCCAACACTGACACACTTCCCTGACCTCACAGAAAATTCAGCGCCTCCTGATTTACCGATTAAAACACGTGTTTTTTTCCTCTCCTGCTGAATAACACGCACACTCCAGCAGTGTGGACTGGTGCTGCATCTCTTGGAAAAAGAACTTGCTTGTGCAGCCTTTAAGCCCATAAAAGATTTTTACAAGTGCATGTGTGCCCAAATATCCAGTCTAGATCTATCTTCAGCCACAAAAAAAAAGAACAAACACGCTCCACACACACACACACACCTGTGACCTGGAATCACGGGGCCTATCTGGGATTAGATGAACAGGCACCCTAAATCCACAGAAGACCTGTGGATTGCTCTACAGGTGGCTTGCGCCTGTAATAACCGTAAAAACTGGACACCTGCTGCAGGTTTAATGTCTGACGGTGCCCAAAAATCGGTACCACACAAACACACTGAGTCACGGCACAAGTGAGAGTTGTTCAGTCAGCTGTCAACAAGCAGAGTTACTGTTCTTAAGGGTGTTTTTCAGTGCAAACCACGATCTTTCCCTCTCCTTAACCAAGTAGTTTTTAGTAGGGAAACCTAACCAGCGAGGGGAAGTGAGAGTAAAGAGCAAGGGGAAAACAAAGTGCAAAAACAAAGCGGTCCCAGAAGGAAAATGTGCCCCCACCCTCCAACCACCTCAGGAGGACTTCACAGATCCATTAGAGAACCAACGCTAAAGGATACCTTACAGGTAACACAGAGATGCAGGATGCACCTGACAAAGCAGCATCACACAACGCGCCCTAATACCAACACAATTATCATCTTATAAAATACTTCTGGCTAATATAAACCAGCATGGGCTCTGTTTACATCTCTGCTCATGCGAGCAGCTGCACATGAAGTGGTGGAGGCTGCGTTATGAGGCTGAAAGAAATGAATTGGCATTGTATGTGTAAATACTGCCATTTGTTCTTAGACTTTATGTCTTTGAAGATAAATATATAAGGTAATTTCCCTCTGAAATGTGCAGAAGTGTAATATGGCATTGAACAGAAACATTCAAGAAGTGTTTGAGCCCCCTCTGCCCCCTCAGCTAACCTTCTTCCGATTGGCTGCCCCTCACAAACAGGTGGCTTCCTGAGATGACAGTGTTAGATATGTAGCTCTTGCTGACATCACCCAGAGCCAAAAGTAGGGGAAAAAATGCCTGAAGCGGAGTGTTTAGAGCCTGAAGGCTGCGCTTTTGTAGGTATGCTCTTCGTCATTCGAAACTTGGCCGTGTTTCATACGAGCACCTTCTGCTGTAACGGTACAGACAGTCTGATGATAACAGCTTCACTTTAAGGCATCAAAGGAGAAGAACTTGGCGCACTTGGTGAAAACTATGATCTAATAAAACTAGATCCGTATCAATGCACAAGCTGATGTTTTGAATTTAAAATCTTAAATCCGGAGTTTAAAAAGGTTTCTACTTGCCTGAAGGTGCGCAGGTGCGACACAAGAATGCAAACAATCAGGTGTAGCGCAGAAGAAGGAGCCTTACCTGGTCTGCTGTCGTTGATGCGCAGGTTTAGTTTCACATTAACCATCCTTTCGCTCTTTGCCATGTTTTATTAGGTGTCATGTTTAACCCCCCCCCCCCCCCCACACACACACACACACAGAGTACTCTCATGTTTCCCTAGGGGATTGTCCCCTTTCGTATTCACCGGGATTCCCAGACTTTTTGTTTCCCTTTCATAAAAAGCTCAGTGTCACCATCACTCGCGGGTTTGTGAGGTGTTTTTTTTTCTCCCCCCCCCCCCAGCACAATTGTTTCCTGGAAAAACAGAGTCACATCAGAGGGATGTTATTCCATCACATCAGTGAGGGAGGAGGTGAGGAGAGATGCTTTTAGGAAGACTTTTAAGATCGAGCGCGCTCAGACGCACCCGAAGGGCCGCTCCGCCTCCTGCTGGTCAGGCAAGGAAAGCGCAGCGCTGCGTCAACACAAAACCTCACAACCGGGCTGTGATGAATAAAACTAAACCAGACTTCAGAAAAAAATATGAATGCATCAGTTGTTTTTCTCTAGAAGCATAAAGTATTGCACGACTCATTACATCAACTGTATTCTGTGTATATTTACTGTACTGAATTTATGACTTTAAGTGAAAGATCGGAGTTTTTCCACCTCTGTTTACTTAGACTGATAAAAAAAAGTTATAGTTACAGCAACTTGGTCTTTGAATGCTGATGACAAAAATTATTTAAAATTGTAACTTTTTCTTGTTTGTACACTAAACAATAAAAAAAAGTTCAATCCTTACAAATCAGGCAGATTATTGCCTCTTTTTTCAATTTAAAGGGTCCAATATAATCCCACAGCAAAATTTAAAACAGGCCAGAGAAATTAATTGTTCCTTTATGTCCCATTAATCATCTCGGCATCAATCAGATTTCCTTTGCTGTTGTTTGTTCAGCAGTACTCATGTTTCCTACTTGTCCATTAGATAAGGTCTGGTTTTGGAATCAGATCTACACCCACCCCCACCAGGAAGTGGACCTGTGTTCATCAGGTCCATCACTGTTGCAATGGCATCCCTCTTCAGACCTGGAAATTATGCCCTTTAAAAAAAAAAAAAAAGTCAGTGAGTCAAGCCCATAGTTTGGGAACCGCAGGTATAAACTTTGTGCAGCACTGTGCAAAAGTCTTGACCAATGTTTTGGTAGGAAAATGAGATTCAGGTACAGCAGTTTATTGAAACACGCAAACATAAATAGAAAAATATAGCATATAAGACAAAAAAGAGAGTTTGTACGGTTCTAATGAGCTTGAAAGTGTGACCACCTTTATTCTTCATCACAGCCTGAACTCTCTGAGGCAGCTTTCTCCTCATTTCTTTGAGTAGTCTTCAGGAATAGGTCTCAGGGCTTCTTGAAGGACACTCAAAAGGTCTTCTTTGGATGTTGGTGTGACACAGAAAGGCAACTGTTTGGCAAAAGAAGTGCCGTCAACAGTTACAGAGTGCCCTCTGGTGGACAAACAATGCAACATCAACACTCATATGCTTGAAGGGTGTTTCTCTGGTCTCTTCACTTTTTAAATTTTCATCTACTGGTCATTATAAATACTAATACTGATGAATCAGCAAACAGATAATAATTAGCTGATATGTCAGTCGGCCTCTATTGTAGACACTCACCGTTGCACGTCTGTCCTGACCACCGTTGCACATATTGACAATTTGAATCAAAAATTTCTAATTTGGATTCATCACTACATAAAAACCTGCAGTCCAGCTCTTCTCCCTGTTTCCCCTCCTTAAGAATGGCTTCTTGACAGCCACCCTTCCACTGAGGCCATTTCTGACGAGGATTCAGTGAACAGTAGATGGATCAACTGAAGGACCAGATACATCTTTAAGGTACTGTGTCAGGTCTTTGTTTTTTTGTTTTAAACTAAAAGGAAAAAAAAATTCACATTTGTTTTTAAGGACTGCACACCATGCTGAGATTTGCCAGGTTTTTAGCTAACAATGCTTTGGGAATCACCTTGTTGGTGCAAAAATACAATTTCATGCCTGTCAAACTGTTATCTTTGACATTCCTTGTATATTCAATGGAAGAAATGGGAATAAATTATGTGCGATTCCGACAGCCTGCTGGTAATGACAAGTTGTTATCTGTAGTCAACACCGGTTCATCCCTTGAGTTTGGTGCCTTTTTGTGCTTGAATGAGTCAGAGGTTGGTGTTCAGTGGCTTAAACAAAAAACACACTGGACTGAAAAGGAGTCAAAACTCAGCCAGTGTCCAAAGAAAAACTCTGACAGGCCTTCAGAAAGCCTGGAGAACTATTGCTCAAGATCACTTTTAAAAAAAAAAAATCCAAGGTCTGGCTCCTTGGAAGCAAAACATTAAAAAAAAATGAAGGGTGGTAAAAGATCACAGTACTGTACACAAAGTAGTTTATGGACGTTACAGCTACAACATGACAAACCTGCTTTATTCTCATATTTTTAAGTTTAAACTTTGGTTAAAATAAAAAAGCTAAGCTAAAACTGAAGATCTAATCAGTACTCATCTTATTCAAAGGAAGTGAAAAATAAGACACGAAACAGGAAGCCGACAGTTTGGTGCGATACAATGATGAGGACGCGTGGATAGTTGGCCAGGAATAAGTTTTATATAAAATTTGAACAGTGGATACAGAGGCGATATTATGTGTATAAAAAAATACATACAATAAAAGGAAAATAGATGAATCTTATTTCTATTTTGAGCAGATGTTCAAGTTAGCAGATGAAATGTAAAAGGCACTAAATGTACAACATTCCAGTTTTAAAGACGTTAAACAAACAGAGGCCAAAGTCATTCAGAGATGAATGAAAATAACAAAAAAAATAAAAAATAATAATCATCACAGGGTATTTGTTGTCTTTGTTATGCCAGACATAGTGCAGATTTTACAACATAACAGCAAACAATTCTCAAATAACACACAACTATTTACCATCGATAAACACGAAGCGTGCGCTTTCCAAACGCCGCGCGCGAGCTCCGTCGGATCGGAAATCTTTCATAATTTATAGTTTACATCACGATTTCTACAACGGCACTAAACACTGCAACGAGTCACAATTGGGAGCAAAGCAACCAGCAGCTAACGGTTTGTACACTGATGTTTCGTTTTGGTCGAGACTCTGAAATGCGTGCTGCACACGCAGCTCAAAAACAACAAAAACCAACAGAGAGGAGGAGGAGGAGGAAGAGGAGGAAGACCAACACCACGGACCCGCTGTCGGGTCAGAGCGGCCGGGGTGGATCTCTTCAGCCAGAAGGTGGTTGTGAACCAAAAGCATGTTCGATTTTAATCCTGTGGCAGAGGGCTTCGCAAATTTGGGATGAAAACAGAATCTCTTATTTATAAGAAAAAATTTAGAATACAACTAATTTCCCCCTTTTGTTCGTCAGTGTTGAGACAAACACCTGGAAAGGTGGAGGAAAGACTTTTTTTTTCCCTGAGGAAAACGAAGCTGTGAAATCACACGGGTGGGGGTGGGGATGGGGGGCGTCTCATCTCCTCCTGTGGATTTCTGAGCTTCTGCACTGACCTACCAGTTTAATTCAGTCTTTTTACTTTTTGGAGTAATGCTTACTTCACCTAAATCTGTCCAGTAAAAATGGACTTGGTAACCGCTGGTTGATAGTGGCTGTGGGAGGTCGCTTGCTGCCGCTGGGTGTGGGGCAAGCAGAGCCGGCAGCCTTCTTTCCCCACAGATCAGCGTCGTTCGAACTTCAATGCTGATTATTTGCAATGCACTGTTCTCACTGTCTTGCTGGACTTTATTTATTGGCCCCAGCAGGACAATAAAGTTGGACTGTACTCAGAAATGCTGTTGTCAGGTGTGTGACGAGCTTTGCAGACTTTTGGGCTTGTAAGGTTCAAACAAACACACTGAGACTGAGAGAGAAAGGTGATACAGATCCTAGATTAACAGCTGGAGTGAAAATGAATTATGTTAAATAACGTGTTTCGATCATTATAAAATGAGAAGTCTATTTTACTTTCGTTCATTCATTTGAAAAATTCCTTTGGCTCTCATCATCTAGAGGAGCTTTGAAGGATTCCGGTTTATATATAACTGGACCTCTCTGCACCACGTTAAACAAACATGGACTTACGGTTCAAAACGTCACATTTGTTAGTGTTTTCTGTACACACCGTCGGCTGAAGAAACCTGAACCGGAGCCCTTTTAAACCGGCGGCATCGACAATTCCTGCAAGTGCTGCACACACATGTCGGAGTGACATGACAAATAATTAAGACTCGAGTGAGAAAACATGAAGCATGCCACCAACCTTCTGCACAGACCTCTCGGAGCAAACCCCTTTCCTTGTCAGGAAAGACATCCACAGCCATACCACACTGGAATGAGTTACAGTAAACAGCACTATACTTACACGATGAGCAAGAAATATATACAAACACTGGTCAGCATGGAGCTTTACTGCATTTTGGAATCACAAGACGAAGCTGAAGGAAATAAAAACCGGCTGCAACACAAATATTCGCTCTAAAACAAACAAAAGTAGAACATAAATTTGGATTTTCAAAAGAAAGCAAAAATTTGGAATGTATTTAAAGCATCTGAAGTGTTGGCATTAGATATTTGGCCCATTAGTTTGGGGAAAAAAAGAGCTCTACATAATACATAGATACGAGGACGGATATTCTCATAATAATGCGTGTTATGTTAGTAAATTGCATGCAAACGTGTGTATTGTTCCATAAACGTCTCCGAGTTTTCATAGATCTTTCACCTCAATTGAACTGAACATGCACATTTCAAAATTAAAGAAATAATGAACTGCTCATCAGCTATTTTTAAAAACACATAAATCTACCTGGGTTGCATCGCCCGTGTGTTTCTCTGTACAAAACCGGGACAAAATGAAACTGAAAATGAGCGCGACTCAAACTCAAAGGTACGACGTGTTCCACTGAGGTGAAAATCAAAAAGGGGAGGCGGCGTCTTTAAAAGGTACCACAACGACATGCTGGGAGTTCACAGAGAACCGAAGCGCTCACAGTAACACCAACGTCAGACGGCTGCTTCTGCTTAGAAAAATAAATAAAAATAAAAAAACAACTAGCCGAGCAGTACAAAAATGTATTCCTTAGATGTTATTATATCCGCATGCAAAGTTACTGAAGGCGATGTAAAATCTACGTCTATGTTACACGCCTTCACAGAACATCATCACTATGGAGGTGCCCGACAGTGGAGGTGGAGGAGCCGCGGCTTCAGCAGACTGTTGCACCAGTTGTGTTTGACGAAGAGGTTCCGATATGAAGCCAGACAGACGGGTTACAGTACATGCTGACCCCACTTTCACCCTGAACGGTCACCGCGGACTCATGTTACAGTACGTCTAAATTCCCACCGGGGAAAGGTTACGGTTCAACCGTTTCACTGTGGTGTTCTTTCTTTTTTAATTTGGCTAATGTCGAGTTCAGACTACAGGCTATCGGCCCGATTACTGTGATGACGCAGGGCGCGGGTTCAAGTCAGGAACAACAAAAAAAGAAAGGGTGCCGCCCATATAGTGTCATATAGTGTAGTGTCACTGTCTGTGCAAAACGGAAATAAAACTTGTGGGGTACACAAAGCTTTTTAAACACTATTCTAGAGCGATGTCATGAAAATTTGACTGGTGCTTTAACGTATGCAATTTTTAACGCGACCCCCGAAATGACTGCTGAGGGTCTCTCCCTGCTCATGTACACAGGGGCTTCAAAGGTGTTGCCAAAATGTCTGCGTCTGATTCGGTCACCAAAATGATTTATTTACTGATTTAACTGCTCAGCTGCAAAGATGGCAAAAGAGGAATAATATTGCCAGTTTAGTAAAACCAGAACAGCCGATGTCATGCACGCCACTCTGGCTGACGTCATCTGGTCGCTGTTTTATTTAGTTTATTTCCTGGAAATCACCAGCACCTCAGTGCTATCAGGCACTCTCGGGTATTAAAAAAAAAAAAAGGCAAGATTTTATGAGTCTATAATCTCGGTCATCATCAGAACAAAAAAAAAAAATTGTGTAGTCTGAACGCGGCATTAGATTTAACGTGCTTCTTCCTAAACTAGACATTTCTCCATCCATGTTCTATTTTTCTTTCTAGTGATTTCTGGGCTGATCGGTGAACAGACTGATGGGGTTTTCTGCCATGAGAGAGGACGACTGAGGCGTACGCAGAGAGCTCAGAAGCTTGGAAAGGCCAGCGAGTGAACACAAGAATAAAATGATGGAGCGTCTGCCCGGCTCATTAATGGGACTCTACACTGTGAGCACAATGTTTGGACCACACTACATCTGTTTACACTTATCTAAATGCTGCACAATCCCCCGTCAGCTGGATTGGACGAGGGCACAGGTGAGACTACAGTTTGCCGTTTCTAACACAAATATGTAACTTGAGGTTTTGACGTTGGTAGAATTTCTTTGATCTTTACTGATGTTGCTGTTTGTACAGTTTATGACCATTCTCACTGGTCAATAAAAGCACCAAAGTTACTGCAGGAGTGATCGATGAATGATGAGGCGATGTAAGACGAACGCTGCGCGTTTTATTCAAATAAATGCTTCAGAAAGTCGTGTCCTCTCCGGATGAATCGGTTTATAAACCGGTGTTTTAAATGGGACTCGCTCGGTTAAGGTGATTGCCGAGTTGGTGCAACAGCCTGCGAAACCGTTGATGGGGGCACAGCGCTACAAGAACAAAAATAAAAATATTTGGAATGACAACCGAAGGCTCTTATTTTCATGTGTACCACTGTTTTGG
The DNA here is from genome assembly GCA_024447675.2 of Pterophyllum scalare. Classification (NCBI taxonomy): domain Eukaryota; kingdom Metazoa; phylum Chordata; class Actinopteri; order Cichliformes; family Cichlidae; genus Pterophyllum; species Pterophyllum scalare. The sequence continues at coordinate 19,693 of JAMQGT020010874.1, read as the reverse complement.
AGAACAAATCTGATGCTGATGTAACAGACTGGTGTTTTCATAGTTGTTGTTGTTTTTTTGTTTTTTTTCCCAACAAAGCACATGGAGACATGTAATAACATCATCATGCTTTCAAGAGGACAAAATATGAAGGAGAGAGAGGAAAGAGAGAAACTGCACCACTTGTGTCCCTGTTGAGATATCCCCACCCTTCCCAAGAGCAGCTGATAGAGAGGTCTCATATTTTACTGTATTTTGTTTACTTTTTTTTTTTGGTCCCCGGTTCCTCTTCAGTTTTTACGAATGTCGGCGTAGACCACGGGCTCCATCTTATGGAAGGAGTTTTTGCTGCCTGAGTGATCCAACTGGGCGTATATCACCGGGCCCTGGAGCACAACAACAAGATGCAGAGCGGGAAAGATACAGTTTTAGTATTCATCAGTGCAACACAAAAACATCCACATAGTTCACAGACAGAAGAAAAGGATAAACACCAACCTTGATATCATTTTACTCACACAGCTGGTTAAAGAAGTCCGAAATTAGAAACTTAGGTGTGTTTTTTCGCGGAGTTTCATAGTGGCAGATTTGTTCATTTGTTAAACAGCTTCCTAAAATTTGACTTAATTAGTGATTAACCACTGAGGTGTGAAGGCAGAACACACACAAACAGATAAAAAGACCTAGATAATTAGTCCATATTTGGAAAATTACTGAGCAATTATTTGGATAATAGTTTGTGTGTTACAGAAGCCTCTGAAAGGTCACTTGGGTTTAATTCAGTTATAACAACAATACATTATACTGCCAGATAAGTTACATACGCCGATAAATAAATTGACACTTCGCGGCTCACAAGGACATAAAGCCGAAATCTTTACCGCTTCATGCAATGATACCTGCATTCAGTCGTTGGATTTTACTTCAGCTGGTTGTACGCGGTTTAACTGTGAAGGGAAAAGCTATGAACATTCAGAGCAACCATCAACTGAACCCGGGCTGCTTTCTTTAAGAGCAGTGTGACCAACAAGCCATGAAAGAGCAGAACTGCAGCCGTATCATCGCTGCACACAGACAATGCAGTCAGTGTTATGAGCGCGACAGCCGTGACTACGGCCGCGGTGACAGCTGCGTCATCCCGTGGGTGCAGTCATAATTACAGTGGCAGTGCCTCTCAGTGAGAAAGTTCGTGAACCAGCCCCACTGTTTCTCTTTCTAAGTATAAATGGTGCCGACTCGTACCCGTGCAGCCACAAGCTGGACGCGTCTGCTGCACAACGCATGACGCTGGAGCATAAAACAGCATGAAATGCAATCATTGTGAGATTTAAATAAATGTGTTGTAAAGTAGAGCAAAAGTTATTAAAACATCAATTAAAAAAATATTATATATATATATATATATATATATATATATATATATATATATATATATATATATATATGTGTGTGTGTGTGTGTGTGTGTGTGTGTGTGTTTGTTTTATTTTCACAGTATATATCACTGTGAAAATAAAAAATAAGCACTTTTATCCAATGCGATTTATAATTATAGATAAGTGATTTTAATAAAGGGAGATTACACATTTTCATCTAGCAGAAATCTCATTTTTGCAACAAGGACAGCAGTTCACCCTTTATTTCCAAATCAGAAGAGACACTGAAGTAACAATAAATTGGGAGGAGTCGTCCTAAAAACTGAATCCTCGCTGTGACCATGTGGGGGCTCTGTAATCTGTATACAACTGTTCTTTGGGTTGGACAAAAACTATGTTAGCTAAACACAAGAAACAAAACACCTGATGAACAACATAAAATAGTCGTGTCTTGAAAAGTAAACTAACAGCAGCACATTTTTTATTCCTTCCTTCCTTCAGTTGTGTTTGGATGAATAAACTTTTACTTCCAGTTAAATGGAGGCAGCCACTTCCCACTCCCACCCCATTCCTTCGGCCATCCGTCCCCCAGCTCATACCTGTCGCTGACCCGAGGGACTGGTAGACCTGGAGCCCTCCACTCTGGACTCCACCTTCTTTCGAGGCTGCGGAGCCTCAGAGTTCATGCTTTCCAAGGACGTACAGCTAGTTTAGGTGTTACGGAGTCGAGCAATCATTGGTGCACAGTCAACGTGAGAGACACAAATAATGGGACACAAGACAAAAACAAAAGAATGAGATGAGAACATGAAACACTGCAGCTGAGAGGCGCCTAGAGGTGCACTGATGGGATTTACACCGTATTATTTTGGTGGTCCTGCAGCTTTGGGAGCCCGTCCAAAATAATATCGCATTAGATATTTTGATGAATGTGTGTACGATTGATTCTTCAGCACAAATGTGAAGTGTTGGAGAATTTTCCAAAATACTGTAATGATTTTATAGGTTACATGTTTTGTGTTTTTCATAGTTAATCCAAAGTATTTAATTTGGCTAATTTAATTTTGTCTAACTTTTTATATATTTATTTTTTGCCCTACATTTATTATTTACTGTTGATGACTGATAAAGACATTTAAAAAGACAAATACTTTATTTAAATTAGTTTTAGCTTCTTGTTTGTGATATTTGCACTTTCTTCTTTGTGTTTTGGACTTTTTTTTTTTAATAACAGTAACAAGAGAATAATCTGAAGATTTTTGGTAAAGCATTTTAACACATCAGAAATCTTATTTTGATGTCAGGGACCTCAGTCACACTAAATCGACTTTAAAAAAAAAAAGAAAAAAAAAGGTAGCTGCAGCTGATTATGTCAAACTTTTTTCTTTTTTTTTTAATTTGGTGACTAAATGCAAGTAAGCGGGGCGACCACTTTCGATCACTAGACGATCGGACAGGTCATCTGGTGGAAGGCAGCCTGTCTCCAAACAATCACCATCTGACATACTGACCACAATCACTCACAGACAGCTAGTCAACTCACTGCAATCAATCTGAGCCAGTTTGCACTGATGAATGCAAGTTGTTCCATCTCATTGCAACAAAGGACTAACTCAAATTGCAGCCAAATTGTTGTATTCCAGTCATATTTGGATGTAAAACGTAACGTTGTTGAGCAACTATCGTCATTTTGCACTTAAATTGCCGTTCCTGCAGCAAATTCATCACTATATGTGGAGGAATTTCTCTTTCAAATCTGCAACACTTTGGCAGGGATCTGAATATAAGTAGTTAATGTGAATCTCTATATGTGGACAGTTAATTGACGCATTATTTCAAACAGTCTTCCCAGTAGTTCCTAACTTGATTTCTGCTATCGGCAAAACGATAGACTGACAGGAGACGAACTCTTGACTTATTGCTGTTTTATCGTTGTCTCAACGCATCAAAGTCGCTCTGAACACGGCAGCCGACTGCGAGTGGTTTGCACCTTTGAAGCAACCAGTTCAAAGATTTATTGTTTATCATACACGGTTACAATAATTTTTCCAGTCTCCAAACACTGTCTTCGTTAGTATGACTGTAGCATTAGAGAGGAATCCTCACTACGACCACGTGGGAGATTTTATCCTAATCTGAATATTTTCTCACTGCAAAAATAATAAACAAATGTGAAGACTGGTGCTTCTCTTGCAACATGTCTTTACTCTTTAGATCACTATACCAAATCTGAATTACTTGATTTGGAGTATTTAATCATGTAAATATGTTTATTAATAGTTCCTGCTTCGCCAGTGTGAAGATTTCTTGACACAGTAAAATAAATATTTTTGGTCTTAACCTGTACAAGCCTCAAAAGGTCCCTTTTTTGGTTATCGTAATATATATAAACAGACGAAACAACAAAATGTCAAATGGTTTGTGCTAGAATCAATACTTAGACAATCCAATTTTAATTCAAAGATTAATCCAAAGATTGTTGTAAATTTTACAAAACCAAGCAGGTAACCAGTGCAACTCTAGTAAAGGCAACAGGTGAGAGAGGCAGTTTACCTGAAAAACAACATGAATGCTAAATGAACAATGAGCTGCCATCATTTTATCACAGTAAGTGGACTGAACACTGCCAACAAAAACAATTTGTCAAAAAAAATAAATAAATAAAAATCATAAAAACAATAGTTGATGAGGGATGAGTTAGAGTGACAGAAACAGATGAGGAAGACTTTGGTTAGTTTGGTATGTTAGTGGCAAACAATGAAGGACAAAAACACCATTTATGTAGTTCAGTAACCCGGTTACATGTTTACAGGATTAACATCAGTGTATTCCAGGCCTGGGGACCGCCAGGACTAAGATGGCCTCGCACCCAAAACTTAAATCACAACCAAGAATAATACTAAGCAAGTCATTTTTAAACCCCAACTCTTTGGTTCATTAGTTCAGTTTCTTTTTAAAATGTAAATATTTGAAACTTGGATTCAGGATTCCAAAAGAAAAAATTTCTTTAAAAATATGTTTGATTGATCTGAACCAGACTATGCATATTAAGGATGTTGTAGAGTTTTATGACATCCAACATTAACCCCGTTATGCAGCAAAGAAATCTGCTTTTTTCTGGGAAGGAACCTTAAGGGGGAAAACAGGTTACTCTAATCCCTTACCCCAGTTATATTAACCAGGCTCCTTGTGTACATGACAGTTTACAAATCACTTTAAAGGAGAAACATGACTGTAACCAGGTTACTTACTTACTTGCATGTAAAGCCATTGAATGACTAGACAATATGTTGATTAGATGGCAACAAGCTCGTCAGTGATGTACAAGGGTTACTGTGAAATTAGTGGTGTTAATACAATGTAATGGAGGAAATTTGACTGGCACCAGTGAAAACAGCCACCCCGCAGATCACTGTTAGCTCAGCTCACAGGCTCAACCCACTCAGCAGTCAAGCAAGAGCTGCCAGATATTTTTCCCCACTTGGTCTAAAGCAGTTGCTGGTGCCTGATGTAGACCCGTTTCCACACAAAAAGTTAGCACTGGCATGGCTCCACAAATTTTCAAGGTTGAACACAAAAACTACCACAAGAAATTTGCAGCTGCTTTGGTAACAAAAGAGAGTGTTCTCAGCAAGTGAAGCTTCTCAGCGAGTGCGGTTTCTGCTGTGCAAAAGGTGTTCAAACCTCTTAAAAATGTGGACGTGTTCTCAAAAGACACCATGACAGAGCTGGCTTCTCATTGGCACCTTCCTGATGGAAAAGAGGGACACCTCTCAGATTTGTAGCTCTTTGTGTGCATACCTCATTGAGATGAAGAAAGAGATTTTTTTTGCAGCATGCAATCTAGAAATGATCAAAATACCTCAGCCATGCAAAGTCTAGAGCTGACAATTTCTTAAAAAGCTAACATGTTAATAATTAGTAGAACATCAGGCCATCCAAACACCAGATCCTAAAGTGCTAGAGCGCTACAGAGGTGAAGTGAAGTGAAACAAAACAAAGATTCAGGAAACCAATAACAGAGCACATGTAACTCATCTGTGTGACTTACCTGGAATTTTATCATCATCAAACATTTTCATATGAGTATAATGAATGCACAATGTGAGCATTAAATCCAACACCTTTAGCATTAAACGCGATACACACCAGGACAACACAGCTGACTCGACTGTAGTGCTTGCAGTACTGCTTTACAGTTAAAATTACTATATTACTGCTTTCTAACAGAATTAAATAACCAAAAAAACCCACATAATTATAACCCTTTCTTATTGGCTTGGTTCTGTGTACATTAGACCACAGCACGACCTGCCTGTTCAAGTAAAATACATTTTATTGGTTCTCATTAGTGTCTTATATTTTTTTGTATCCACCACCGATTAATGATCATAAATGGTTCTGACTGATAGCTATAAATTACTATAACACACTGTTAGCAATTATTCTTACATTTACAATCATTATTCAACAAATGGCATTTTCTGGTTGGCAAGTTCAGAAATTCTGCCGTCTGACTGGCAACACCTCCCCTGTTTTTAACATGTCTATACACAGTGTAAACATCTAATAAATTAGTTTAAAAATAAATTTTAAAAAAAGAATAAATTTAAGCCCTTAAGTCTCCTTCATAGCTGAGAAAACGAAGTAGCATGTAACAATGATGATCGATGAAAAACTGTAATTAAACTATAATAACCTGTCTTTGGGTGAGAAAACAGTTAAAATGCACGATTAAATTACAGTTTGGGCTAAAACTGGCACTTTCCCTTCACAATGATGTGAATATTGTGTAATGGTGTCAGCCAAAGACACCACTTAAAGAACGCGCAGGTGAGCCACTTTTATTTTTAATCGATTTAAAACGTATCAAATGGCTGTAGATATAGAGATTTTACAGCTGAAACTGTCCATGGTACACAAGATAAAAAATTTCTCAAACCTTTTTGAAATTTTAGACTTTAATACTGTGTAAGCTGTACTAGCGGATCCTGTATGGATGTGGGTTATTACGATATCACACTTCCCTGAAGAGAAACAAAACCCAAAAGATTCATAATGAAGATATTACCTGTAGAAAACTTAGTCACACTGAGAACTGAATTAATTAATTATACTGAAACTATAAGTGCAAGAAGATTGTGATCATTTCTTCATGCATGAATGCAATAACAAAAAGTTGTGATATCACATGTATACGAGTGTGTTATAAATCATCTATTAAATGTGTATGCTTAGAAATGCTTAATGGGGGGGGGTGTCAAAGTGAAGCTTCACCAATACTTTTACATTCTGGATACAGTGTTGGCATTTTGAGAGTTGTGCAGCTTTATTGCAGTTAATCAGCAGTAGGATGGTTCACTTACCCTTCATAATCATGGCGGTTGTGAAGCACCCTCATGACAATGCAGGCAGCAGCAGCAATGAGGACGAGAAGCACTAAAGCACCACAAACTGCTGCAACTATAACGGTAGTTTTGCTCTGAGGAAGAGACTCTGAAAAAACAAAGAACAGGTCAATGTGAGTCGATGTTACCGATATCCATCCATCCATCCATCCATCCATCCTCTTCTGCTTATCCAAAGTTTGGTGGCAGTGACAGCATACTAAGTAGGGTATTCCAGACATTCTTCTCCCCAGCCACGACTTCCAGTTCATCCTGGAGGAGATCCTGAGGCATCTCTCCAGCAGGCTTGGGGTCTACTCTGGGGTGTCCTCCCACTTGGGCGTGCCCAGATAACCTCCAAAGGGAGGCACCCAGAAGCCATCCTAACCAAATGTCTGAAACACCTACAGGACTGTGCAAAAGTCTTGAGTCACCCCTCATCTTCTTGTACTGCAATAGATCCCCAAATTATCTGAAGGTCTTTCAAAGTTTTTCTTTAGTCCATTATTTATTACTCCAACAGTTTGGGACCGGTTACTCAAAAGATTCGTATAGAACTGCCCAAGAGTGTGAAAAAACACTTTTATTTCACACACACAAATACAGCAAAAATATTTTTATCTTAACTCAATATTTGAATGTCTGCTGCTGCAATTTGCATAAAATATTCAAAGCTTTAAAATGGATTTATAATGGACACCCTCTAAACAAAAATAAATGAGTTTTTGTGCAAAAGACCCACATCACTCACTCAGTCCCTGTACCATGTATATATAAAGCTATGCTACAATAAATAAAAACAAATTTGAACCCCCACACCTGGAAATAAAACCAAAATAAGAGATGGCAGTGGTGTTCACACCTGAGAATCCAGAAGTAAATAAACTCAATACCAAGGCAGCTCTTTGTCAGAGCCAAAAAGGAAAAAAGTGTGTGACACTAAACAGAAACACCTGGAAAATATCTGTGTGAATTTACATAAAATATCAAAAAGATAAAAATGGATTTCAAACTACACAGATAAGATTCTGGGCCCACTCATTCCCTACACTACATATAAATACAGTTATGCTACCATAAATAGAGCCTAAAACTTAATCCCCAAGTCCTGGATATAAAACCAAGAATACAGCTGGGAGTGGTGCTCATAGCTGAGCAACAAAAGCTGGAACAATACCAAGGCAGCTCTTTGTTAGCGCCAACAGAAATTGTGGTTAAAACATACTTGACTACAACACACATCTTCTATTTTGGCTCTGTATTGCTTCCTAGATACAGATGCTAGATATGAGGAGGTGCAGCCACATGTGAAGTCATCACATATGCACATGTGGTCTTCAGCTGAGTGAAAACCAATAACATGGGTGCAACGGTCTGACGTCTGTGTTTGAACAGCTTGCATTCATTTGGCCTTCTCTCATTAACTGATGATATTTGATGCAATTATTTTGCACCTTTAATTAATTTGACCTTTAAGTGACCAAGTGGAGTAATTTATGACCTCAGATGTATCTGTACATGTGTGGTTGTGATGGTTCTAATCATAAAAATGAACCATGAACCTGTCAATCAACTTCTCCTACAACTTTTCATAGTTTCTCCCCCCCCCGTTTACTGAAGTACACGCAGTTTGACGGCTAGAGCAGAAAGACAGGCCGTGGACAACCCTGCTGCTTTCAGGGATATCTGCATAATGTTTGTTGCCCAGTTACCTAACTACCATCCCCCCTGACAGGGAACAGAGTGTTCCATGTCCCATGTGGCTGCAAGGAGTGATCACGCCCACTCAGTGATGAAATCACAATTCTTGTGATCAAAATACCTGTGATTCCACCAGAACACAAATTAGTTTGATCTGGACAATGAGCGATGACAACACAAACATCTGCAGCAGGACACACCTGTTCATCAAATATTACCTGGTCACTGTGGGACACACCAAAGGGCTTAGTCTTTCAGTCACACAACATATGAACATGGTCTGTATGTGCACAAAAATGCCAATGCAAGAGGAAATCTTGTGCTGTCAGGAAATACCAGTGGTAACCTCCTTTGCCTGTAACAGGGCAGTATAAATAAATCCATGATGAGCTGATAGGAGCTTGTCACAAAGGTAGAAAAAACATTTGAAACTTGACCTTTAGACGCACAGGAACTAATTTAATTTTTCATACAGTTTATTCATTAATTGTAACTTTGGTCACAACCAATATGAACACCCAACATTATAACATCCATCCATCCATCCATTTTCTTCCGCTTATAATGCTCCATTTAAATCTGTAATAACTGGGCTGCTAAAATAAGCTGTGAGCACCAGATAAATATGAGCCCTTTTAGTTTTTTAGCAGCTAAATGCTTCACTGTGTTCACAGGCTGGTCTCCAACTGTGTGTGTGTGTGTGTGTGTGTGTGTGTGTGTGCGCCATTTAGTGCTGTGCAGGCAGTGCAGAGTTGGATTTTGGCACTTCTACTGCCGATAGTCTCTCCCATTTTTCACTTGGTTTTGGGAGATTTGGATCTGAGGTTTAGAGATGACTAACAGGAGATACAAAGGAGGTTTGCAGGCAATCCTGTTCAGTTTTCCGGTGGTTTGAAAGCGCGGTGCAGCAGCATTCTTAGATAAACTATTACGTAATCCAGGATTTAACTTGTTACAGGTGGTGTAATCGACACACTGCGGTTAAAATGGCTGCCATCCAGTCCGTCATGTTTGATCGGCCACTAACGGAGAAAAGCCTCCTCTTTGCCTGGAAACGCAACAGATTCAGTGCTCTGAGGCTCACGGTGCTCCACAATGTGTTTTCTCACTGTCCAATCAGCATGGGTGTGAAAAGAGCCCTGCTGAGTGGGTGAAAACAACTGATGAGTGTCTGGCCAAGGCCACAGAGTACCAAGAAGCATTTAAAAGACCATCTTTCAATTCCTTCATTCCCAGCCACACCAATTCAACATTTCACCTTTCACAATTCCCACATTCACAATGTTTAACTTCGGAGCATCAATTTAAAAATAAATCTGACAAAAACTCACCTTTCAGCACGACCCTGAGCTCTGTTCGAGCCTGCGTCCCCTTCACGTCTGGCGGGTTCTTCACGTCGCAGAAGAAGGTGCCATTGTCGCTGAACTGAGTCGGACTCAGCTGTATCGAGACGTCCCTCTTGTTGATGTCCCCAATGAACTGCACTCTGTCTTTGAACTCCTCTTGTCCCGGGAATCCTTGCCCATTTGAAAAGTAGTAAATCTACACGATGGAAGGAAATACTGGTGAAAATGTACTCATGTTATTTAGTTTAAACAATCAATAAACATGGCTACATCCCAAGCCCCTGAAGGTTCTCATCTATATCAGCTATTATGTCACCATCATGTTGCCTAGCAACAAGGTAACATGATCCGCTTTTAGCCTATACACAAATCCTGTTTTTTGTTCCCCTCCATGTGTTTAAATGGATCAGTTTTCCAATAGCATGATCAGGCCATGCAGTACTGTAGCATGGGCATGTGCTACAAATCAAGATACATAAAAAGTACAGTAATCCCACATAAAATTATAATGAAAAAGGACATATTATCAAATATAACCAAATGTACAATAATAAAAATATCTCCAGTTACTATTAATATCAATAAGAATAATACAATGTTTTGACAGCTTGATGAACAAGATATGCTTTAGTAACTGAAACCTAAATTTCATAAACAAAACCATTAATCTGTGGAACAAATAATTAAAAATGATCAATTATGAAATTAATGGTTTCCAGTATTTGACATAAATTAATACAGATATTTGGATAATCTGGTAAACAAAGATGTCTATCATGGATAAATAAATGATACACTTGGCTGAAATAAATCATTTTAATACAAAGCTGATTTCCTTTGGCTGTGGCTGATGCTCTCGTATACAGGAACATCAGCTGTCATAAGACACCTACACACTGTACAATCTTCACTGCAGCCACACTCTGCAACACGGATCTAATAAACGTGGACAGGACATCAAGCATTACGCATGCAGACTGTATGATGATACTGAACCTACTGGTACTATCTGACACGCACAGCTGTTTTTCCATCTTATTTCCATGTTCATTTGCTTTGGCTCACAACCGATAACAGGATGCATCATAGAAAGAAACAACACTTCTACTGCAACAACTCGACCAGATTGTCTTCTTTGCTGGATTCCCAAATATTTAGTTTGGCTTAGTTTTACTTTAATTTATTATGACTGAGTTTATTTTGTTTTACCCACAAGTGTTGTAGTAAAAAAAAAAAAAGAAAAAAAAAAGACACTGAATACAACAAAAGTCATGTTAATAACTTTTGAAAGTAACAATTTCTGATTTCTTCCCTAGATTGTCTCTTGATTACAAAATGCTATCCTTTAGTTATCTTGGCTGGAGCTGAACTAAACAGCAAGTGAGCTTGAGCTTTTAGGGTGGAGCTAAAGCACCCTGCTGTAAAGTAAAGATGTGCACTTGATTTATAACGAGAAAAAACAAAATCTGTGTAGCAAAAATGAATGCAAAAAAGGTAACCGTTTTACCCCAAATTATTTTGTTTTTATAAATCACTGGAAGCCAAATCTAATGCAGCCAAATTAAATTTAAAATCTGACTGGGGCTCTGCTATAGCTCACTCAGTTGACGCCAAGAGTCGAGTCTGTCCTGGACCCTTTGCTTTCCTGTCTGCCCTCAAGTGTCAAGTTTGGGTCGTAGGCCAACTCTGAACTTCTCTCACTGTACAATGTTTGGAGTAAAACATCTTAAATAAAAAAGGAGGGAGCATCTCAAACCTGTCCAAAGCAGCTCAAATACAGCCCTGCAGATCTGTACATGGAAAGTAGGTCATCTCTTGATTTCATTTTTTGGTACTGAAATGCATGAAATTTAAAATGCATGTACCAACTACTAATTTTTGGCATCTTTCCATTTCTAATGACAACAGTTGCATAGTGTTTGTTGATATTGACATTCAGATGAGTCACTGAAGATTTGAGATAGCAGAAAGACTTTTTTCACATTACTGCTGCACAGCCTTCTTCCTTCATTGAGCAGATTCCTTCATCTCAGTTTTTTGGTGGGGTTTTTTTGGACAAGTGCCATTTCTGCAGGAAGAGAATTATTTAGTCTGCAAATGACGGGTCTGAAACATCAGAGAGATTGATGTTTTAAGATACGCAGCTCGATGTTAAACACGTTTCAAGTGTAGACTCCGTGCATGTGTTCTGCCATGGCTGCTCTGCAAATTAAAGGCCCTTCAGCTATGTCATTATATATACATGAGTCAGATCACAGCAGACAGACAGGCCCCGCCCACCCTGACTGGACTCTAAACAAAAAGATTTTGTACATAGGACGTGATAGACGTGAACTTCCCTCTTTTTTCTTTTTTTGGTTTTTAAATGTCTCAGAAGAGTATAAACTAATAAACTGACAGTACTGTGTGAGATTAAACATGTTCAAGTCAATTTACCAGCTGTGAGCGGGTGACTCAAATATAAACACTGCAGGGAAATTCTGCAGCTGAAAACCAAAGCCTAAGAAGAGATTTAGGTCAACAAAGTGCTACGAGAACCAAATAGAAAAACGAGAGCGTACAATGGGAGACATTTATCATGCTCAAGAAAGATATGAGCACAGAATAAAGTGATGAACGCAAACAGAAAAGGGACTAAAACAAATATATAGCAATGTCATGACAGAAGGTGGAGAGAGTATAGAGAAATACACAGACTGTACCTGATGTATTTAAATATAAGCCTGGCGCTGAAACTGAAAGCCTACTGAAACCGAACCATCACAATGAGCTCTAACCCTTCCCTCGGGGAACAGCTGAATCCTTTCTTCTTGTGTCACAGATAAAACAATCGCAGAAAAACATCCTGAAACTGTGGGAAATATCACCGCAGCGGACACAATCGGCAGGAACTTACCACATATGGAGCTTTGGAGAACTGATTGTCGGGCTGACTCGACTGAAAGTACCAGGTCACCGTGGTGTGGCTACTGACCACTTCGCTGGACTTGAAGCTGCATCGAAGGACCCCCGCGGTGCCGTTCTGTACCGTTACCTCAGGATCGGCGTGTATGTCGATCGCAGACGTGGGTTTTGTGACTGTAAGCACACATCAGCAGGTAGAGGTTTGTGTCAGTGTGTGGGGTCTCTACCTAAGGTTTATATTGTTAACTGACAATTAGGCTGACAGTGCATTTCAGGAGTAGTGTAAAATTAATGTAAAAAGTAGTGTAACAAAGTAAGGAGAGTAACTGAGAAACATACTGCATTACTTTTAACAAAAGTAATGAGAGTAATGACCCCAACAGTCTATAATAGCTTTCCAGCAACAATAACCGGATGCAATCCAAGACACCAAAAAAACAAGTGTTCTGGAAGACCAAAACTATCCAGTCAATTTGTCTTAACTTGTCTTGATGTAGTGAGCGTGAGTGAACATGACACTTGTATACGACATAAAAACTAAAACAATATGATACGGCACATCCTTACACAAGTTAATAATTATCAAAAAGGATGGACCAATGTGTCAGCCAAACATCCGTATCTGTCAACTTTTATAAATTTGCCAGGCCTGAATTTGCGCTCAGCTGAAGGTAGCTCAATGAAGAGCTGAAATACAGTTAGATCACTACTGAGATTTCTTTGTTTGCGTCGCACAAACAGCACAACAAAAACAAACCAAACATGTATCAGCTCAGAATTTCACAGCTGGTGCATTCCTATTAATTTTTCATTTCACTGAATTATTCAAGTGTCCTTAATTAAGGCGATTCAATCCAAACAAAAAAAGAGGGGGTTGCTGTTGTAGTAGTAACTTCTATTGTGAACATGCCCCCAAATCATAAATTACAGTGTAACAAACTCATTCCACTGATCTTTGAACCCTTTAAACTTCCTCAGTCTTGCAGTCCTGCAGAGCTGGATGTTATTTTAGTACTTCTTGCCTGATCTTAGCTGGCCTGTGTGGGAAAAACATGCACGCATGAGTCGCACAGTGCAAAATAAACAACTGAAGTGAGATCACAGCCAGTGAAACGTGTCTGACACAGATTTTAGTCTGACTTCAGTTTATGACAGTTGAGGACAGAGACGGTACTTTAGCCAGCCACCTGTAAGCTTCCTCAAACAATTTTAATATAAATGGATACCGGACCGGTACTTTTAAAGTGTTTTGCTGCTCATTTATCCACTCATCTATTTACACATTTGATGGATGCATCGAAGAGGGTTGGTATCGTGGACAGTGGAGCAAAAGCATGTACAATGGGCAGCCTTTCTCTGTGTTAGCTGGCTTGGAAACAACCTCACAAGTATCATGATGCTGATTATCAGCTGTCTCTGCTCAACCAGACATCCCGCTTCAGGCGCTGCACAGGGTCTCATAAAAGAGGGCTTCTGACGCATCATTTCACTCTTTTGTCGCACAAAATGGACCACCTGAGTGATGCCTGCTTCAGTCAGACATTATCAGAGGAACAGGTGACAAAGATGTATAAAGAGGATAAAATTACAGAAGTTTTATTGATTTTTGGTGATAAATATCCTACAAAAAGACTGATCAATTTTCTGAGTTTTATTAGCTGTAATTTCAGCAGTGTAAGATGGAGCTGGAGCAGAAAAAAAAAGAAGCCTACATTTAAACATTTTCTGAATCACAAACTGAATACACGCACTGCTGTAACTTTACAGCAATGTCAATCAAAAATGCAAACTCAAATCAAATCCAGCAGAAAGGTGAATTAGGTTATGCTGGACCGCGCAAGTGTTTCACTCACATTCGGGACTAAAAAAATAGAGACACAACAGAAGTGAATTTAAAGCATTTAAAGTATTACAAGATTCAGCTTAAGGTAGCATCTTTTCACAAAACAGCTGACAACCACTGCTAGCGAATAAATGCATATTAAACGACAGGCTGGTGAGTGGATGGTAAATGGTCACTAGCAGAGTGCTGCAGTTGCCCGTAGTTTACCCAAAAGACTCAGACTCGTCTGCAAAAACACTCACCAAACACTGCCGTCTGAGCAACAGTGAAACTACGCGATACAAAGTTGCACCTTTTGAAACGTGTTGGCTACAGGAGTAAGGTGCAGCTTTTACTTTGAAGGTGAACGTTCTCCACTTCTGGTTTCTGTTGCAATTCAAGTTTTACTAGCGCTCGGCTAGTAGGTGGTAAATGTTTGCAAACAAGTTGATGACTTCCATACAAACTATGGACAACAGCGGCAAGGAAATTTTTGTTGCAGCACCCTCTTTGCAACTCATTTCAACCTCAAGCAACCACTCACCAACCAATCAGGGAATACATTTTTCCCCACACGACCGATGGCTGCCAGATTGTTACCAACCCGTCTCTATGCCTGTGTGACAGACCAGTGAACTCTTGTATAGGGAGAGAAAACATTTTTCTAGCATTCACAACATGATTATTAGTGTGAATTTGTGAAAATGTGGCACTTAAGAGTCAATTTTAAACTGAAACTGCTTCAGACCAGATTAAACTATCCTATCAGCTTGAGTTAACATGGAAATCTAATGAGTTAAACAGAGTCACCTTCATTGCACTGAAAACTTGCTCTATCAGGTAATGTGATACCTGATCTGTTCTTGTAGCTGAGAGAACGGATAACTAATGTGACCCCTGGCAGCCTTAAACACAAAATCAGCGCCATTTTTGACAACTATACTTTATTGGGATTTTTTTACTTCACAGAGGTGACTATAACTATATGAATACTGTACACTGGAGACAAATAAATACAGCAAATGTTCCTTAGAGGGCTGTGTTGGTAAATGTCAAACACTGGCTGTGCAGTTTATTAACAGCCTGTCCATAGCAGCTATGAGTGGGAAATGTTAGGAGGGTCACCTTTATGCCACCTTGAAAGGCCTTCATGCAACTATAAGCATATAACTCAAGTATCAGCGAACAGAGACACGTGATTCCACAGCTTTCCCTGCAATCAGAGGATCTACGAGGCTGAGTATAAAAGCATCAGAACAATAAGTAGCCTCTGCCTCGTGCAAAAATTTGATCCAAATCCGTTTAATGAACAGAGAGAGGATCACCACACTTCAAAAACAAAGGCAACTCTAACACCAGTACACAGATATCTGCTGGAGACAATTTCACTATATTTATATGTATATATGTATATATATATATATATATATATATATATATATATATATATATATATATATATACACACACACACACACATATATATATATATATATATATATATATATATATATATATATATATATATATATATATATATATATATATATATATATATATATACACACACACGCACATAAATGGAATTATCAGAAGCTATCAATCTCGGATTCAAAGCAGAACACCGTTTCACTTCTCAAAACTTCAAGATAAAGCTATCATTTTTTTTTTAAAGGCAAAGCTTATCTGGGTTTATAAAAACATGTGACTGCTGCTTTCAAGATCCCATTTCACATAAACATCCGCTTCACAATCAAATAAGAAAAGAACTATCAACTGCTGCACTAACTTCCAATTTCATGCACATCCTTCCTAAAATGCCAGATCATATTCAGCCTGTAGAAGCCGAGTGATTCGTCAATGCTATACATGTGACTTGAAGTTGTTAAAAAAAGAAAAACAGTTGGATAATGCAGAAGATGGCCTGTTAGTGTTTGAGCTGAGAATTTTAAAAGGTTGCTATTCATCATCTACAGTTCACAGTTCTTGTGCTTTACCACAAGGTTCAACTTTAGGTGCTGTGTTATTTTCTATGTACTTCCATGTGGTCAAATTTTATGAACCTAGAACAACTTTTCATTTCATTGCTAAACATCATAAGAGACATACCTTCCCATGAGACCTGAAGATCCTGTTTTAAACTGTCTCAGTGATGTTAAACGGATGGCATAAAATTTTTCTTCAGCTTAATACCACGGAACTTGAAACCCTACTCTTCACTCACACAAACCTTATTAAACCATTGTTTTATTGATTATTAACGGCATTATTATTAACGGTGGTTAATGCCATTTTTTAAATATTTTGTTTTGTTTTTAAGACATAAGCAAAGCTTTTGATACAAGAGATAAGATTTTAATCAGTGAGTTGGCATCAGGGACACGGCACTTGGTTTCATTCTTATCTTTAAGAAAGAAACTTTTCGGGAAAAAAAAAAAAGGCAACTTTGAACATCTGCAGTTCACATTACCCGTGGTGTACCACAAGGTTCGATTTTAGGTCCTATGGTATTTTCTGTTAATATGTTTCCAGTTGGTCAAATTTTATTAAGTTTCACTGCTACACCAACATCACAGATGTACTGTCCTATGAGACAGTAAAAGCTGCTGTTTTTAAATGTATTTTCATGTTAAATGTTGGATGGAGCATAACTTTCTTCAAGTTATCACAAAATCAATTGTTCAATCCTAAAAGATATAGTAACATCACTCTCAGATCCTTATAGATTAGGCTCCAAAGGTGTTTGGTGTTGCTGTCTCAAAATAAGAATGATCTTGAGAATAACCAATACTTTCCAAATTAATTCCTGGAGAAAGTGCAACATTAGTTTTCTCAAGGATCGACTAATACAGCTTCATCCTCTCTGGTACAACTGTGTGTGCTGTCTGCAGCTGTGCCAGTGCTAGAGTCCTGATTCTTGTAGAGAACCTGGATGTGAATACTTCTAGCCCAAGTTTGCAGAAATCACCAGAGGAGGAAAAAGGTGCTCAACTGTGGACTACAGTCAACATTTTCCTAATGCATACAGTTAAAACTATCCAACTAAAATAAATTGTCTGCAAATATAAGTTTCGAAAATGTCCAGGATGTCAGAAATCAACCACAGATAACCCAGAGATCAGTCTGTTACTTACAACCAGTGAATCTTGAGTTGCACTTTAAGGACTTTGGCGCTTTATATAAGGCATTTTTCACTGCAGCATTATGTTTGATTAAAGTGTGTAATTGACTCCTTAAGATACATACTCTGAGCTGAAAAATATATAGCACATAACAGCATAGCAGTAATGCAACGTGAAAATATTAAATAAAATAATGTACTACTGTGTGACCAAACTGTGTGCTTAGGAAGGGCGCGTATATCCTTTGCATGAGTTTGTAAGTGGGCTCTTGCTCGTTTCAATCAGTGCCTCTCACTAACAGCTGCAATAACACGTAGTTACAACTCGAAGCCACTATTGTGCTTCCTGCCAAACATACTGACGTAAATCTGGTTATCTAAAGCCAAATTCTGCACACAAAAAAACCTGCCGCTGTGATGCTACGTGTACCATTTAGTCCACTATGTTTACTTCGTTATCTGGGTCAGGAAAGGGTTAGCGGACGAGGAAATGAGCTGTTAAGGGGGGGGGGGTGCGCTAGTCCTAGTCCTTGTGTGTAGATATACTATGCAGTTAGATTATGTAAATAAAACTGGATTTTCTTGCTACCTCGATTAGTACACAACCACCCTCGGTGACACGTAAATACCGCTGAGACACAGACCTAACAAAAGCGCTATTCAGAAATCAGCGATTTAACGAGGCTTTGCTTTAAATCCTAGTTACGCGAATGACAGCGCACGCTTTTGAACAATTTCCGCTTTAATAGAAAATATAAATCAACTCGGCATTTGCCTTAAACACCCAGTGACTCTTATTTCAGCTAAACAGCTGGTTGGCATCGCGACTTTCCACGGCTGGACCCACCTTCACTTTTCCGCAGGACGACGCGGCCAAGGGCGGCAGCCACCGTCCTGTACCAGACTCCATTCAGATTTTAGTGAATTTCACAGACTGAAATTTCTGTAACACTGTGTCTCACACAAGGTGGCCTCTCTATCGCACATCCCTGTAAAAAATATTTCCGGGTGTGTTAAACATCGTCTCTTGCTATGAGGCTGAACAAAAGGGTGTTAACTCTTAAAGGATTGGGAATAAAGGTGTAAACGCTGCTAGCCTGCTAACCTGAGCTCCCACCTAAAATAATGAACTCAAATTCAAACGTTTACAAATGGAAATTTAACCCAAGCTGGGCTTTAACACTCACCTAACACAACACAAAGCGTAAATCCAGTAAATAATATACGCTTGCGAATCGTATTTGGCCATTTGGACTCCATTATGTGGTTGTAAACAGGAGTAGCTCCTCCGTTTTTTTTTTTCCTCCACCCTCTACCGTCCGAGTCGTTTCTTCTTCTTCGCTGCAGGTACAGACAAATATGGGTGCGGCTGCTGCTGCCCCCCACAGGACGACCAGTGAACCACACATAACTTCCACAAAGAGGCAGAAAACAAAAGAATCATTTCGTCCCACCCGGCGCTCCTAGTATCAGCTGTATTTTGAGCTTTTAGTATCTTTAGTGAAGCCATGCAAAAACGAGGAACATATGGTGATCCAAAAGAGTAGAGGAAGGTGCACACATGTAGACAATTGCTTAAGCAGAAGGCACAGTCTGAACGAGACAGGAGACTGCAAGGTGTCAGGGGAGAATGTAGCTGGGCAGCAGCAGGTGGTAGTCTGTAGGATGACTTTGGAAATCAAGAAAAGGAAAAATGAGGATTAAATGGCGGAAGTTAAAGAAGGAAGAATACTGCGCAGAGATCAGGATGGAGTCGAGACGGGCTCTGGGTGGTAGGGAAGAGTCACCAGATGACTGGGACAGTACAGCCGAAGTGCTGAAACTGCCAAGAACATGTGCAGTGTATCCTCTGAACAGAGGAAAGAAGACAAGGACACTTGGTGGTGGAATGAGGAAGTACAGGAAAGTATTCAAAAGAGAAGGTTGGCAAAGAAAAAGTGAGATAGTCAGGGAGATGTGAAGCTACACAGGAATACTAGGAAGCCTCTGGATCCCCAGCTTCAGTAGAAGCTACTGATGTTCTAGCACTACGCTTCCAGGTGCTTCTTGATCAGTGTG
>JAMQGT020010872.1:0-25558 GCA_024447675.2 Pterophyllum scalare | reverse complement strand
TTCGTTCAGTTACGTATTGCTCACCTTTTTTCGTTTTTCGCGCGAGCGAATACAATAGGCTCCTCGCCTACCCCTTCGGGAGGCTCGGGCCTAATAATGACAAATTCTAACGATTCCAATAATGCGCCTTTCCAGTGACCCGCATATATACATTTTCGGAAACGTCTCGACATGGCGCACGTCCCTATGAGGTCCGGGGCCACTTCTGACCGCGTCCCATGTGACTCCGCCCATTCTTGCTCATTCGCCCCTTGCGATTACAATAGGCTCCTCGCCGACCCTTCGGTTGGCTCGGGCCTAATAAAAAAGTACTTGCTCTGCAGTAAAATGTTCCCCCCTCATTATACGGATTAATATTAGTGCAGATGTTTAAGGCGGAGCTCGTTTTAAATACTTTCTACTTTGATTAATCTCCAGTAATGTGTCATGTTCTATAAAATCATATGTTTGCAGTGTGGTTGTCCCATGAGATCACACATCTCTATAAAACAGAAAAGCAGGCTTGCTTTAAGAAGCCATCGCCATCGTCACATTTTCTTCACTTACGTATTAAAAAATATATATATTAAAAACTCTTCTACACCACACACTGGCCAGGGTTGTTAGTGAGCAAAAACTTACTTATTAAGATGCTATTCTCATTTACTTGCTAATGCTAGCTGTCTATCCTCACATAGCTTGGAACTGATCTCAGAGCAGCAAAAGCAGAGCCAGTGGAAGCTTGTCTAGCATGCTGGTCTCCCATCATCAGTCTGCCATCAAAGACCAGAGGCTTATCCAAAATGCACATGCACAAACAACCGGGGGAAAGCTGCTGCCCTCGCAGCTTCACAAGCTTAAGCGATTGTTAACGGGACATGGACAACATCATGAAATCGACACACACGCTACAGATTCCAGAGACAAAAGCCATCTGTGATGTCAAGATGGCAGATATTTAAAGGGCGCATGTAAACAAGTGAGAAGCTTTATGACAGAGCGCTGTATGAGATGAAAGGAGAGAGATTGGTTTCACTTTGGTAGGTTTTAAGCTATGTCTCTTTTTCACTAGACAAGCACTGCTTGCCTTGCTTCCCCTGATGGAATTCCACTGGTAGGTACTGGATGGGAGGCTTATGTATGATGCAACTTTAGTTCAATTCAGTGTTTTTGCCAATGCAGTCGATAGAACGAGAGCTGTGAGGCAGATGAGAAGTCATCACCAGCCGCCAGAGCGGGGCAGAAAACTTCATAACATGTCCCTGTAACAGGAGCCCATAGTTCCTGAGAAGAACTTTAAAATGGCACATAAAATTGTCTTTTTATGTTGTTCTCACAGGACGACCAGTCTGTACTTCTTTGAAAATGTGTTTTGATGTTTAAAAAACCAAACCAAAAAAAAAAACACAAAAAAACAACCCAGTAGATTCTTTTTTTCAGATTCATTGCGTAACAGTCGTGGCTCTCAGCATGAAATATAAATTGTGTGCGTTTGAAGTCTGGAGTGTGACTGTGATTGTTTGTTCGGCTACAGACACACATGTTTAACTGCCTGTTTGTGTCTGAGCATCTCAATTCTAGCATTTGTGCTTCAGGAATCCCAAGTTTACTCTCTTACAAGCAACTAATATACAGCATTCCTTCTAACAGGTGGTTACATGTGTGTTTGTGGATCATCTGCGAGTTTAATTGTATTGGAGTCTTCCAGTGTGATTTTGTTTCCACTGATACATTATCCCCAGCCTACTTGTGTGTATCAGCTGCTCCTGTGTGTGATGCTGTAGAGAGCAGAGCAGAACCACTGGGCTGAAGCTGTATTGCTACAGTAGTAATGAGGTGCCTGGTGCCTCAGCATTTCTGATGAAGTCCTCCCTGTGATCACTTCTCTATCTAATCCCTGTTGGCTAGGTTCCTAGCAGCCTACCTCCCATTAGTAGAACTGCTATCTAATGCATGCCGAGGTACTTTCACATTAACTCTCTCCTGACTGGATTAATGAAAGGTTCTGTCCCACAGTGGGGCTTTGCATGCATTTTCATGCTAACAAACCTTTTGTACAACATGATGCACTTTTCAAACTGCCTAATGAGCCCTAGTTACAATACAGAATGCTAAAAAGCGGTACGAGGTAGATTGTCTCTTCCAGCCATGCAGCAGCTTCTACCAGTCCTGATTTTATGAGTGTGTAAGGTCAGATCTTAAGGCAACGTGAACTAAATGGTGCTCTTTCCTGCTGCACTGTGTCTCTAAGGTCCTTTGCAAGGACCCATCCATATGCCACATGCTGCATCTGTGGAAGCCTATGTCCTTCTTGCCAGTTGAATTATTCATCTATTGAAGCCAGTCCTCATATCTGTGGAGGCAGCAGCTTCCCTGCGTTATGAGGCTGCAGTAATGTGACTTTATAGGGACAAAAGCACCCTTTACCCAACCAGCCAGTCCCACATTCTTTACTCTCCATCACATAATCTCTATCCCCCCAACCCCCACATATCTGTTCCATTTTCAATCTTTCTTCTGTCATTCTGTTTTTTTTCTTCTGCATCCTTCTCCTCCTGTCTGACTTCATAGAGATGGACACCTTATATCTTTAGCTTATAAGTTCACATGTTTTGTTTTTTTCCCCTCTATTAGGACTTATATTCGGCTCCATTCCCTTTATCCTATGGCAGTTAGACAAGAACTCACTCCCACATACCTCTGAAGCTTTCTTTCCTCAAAAACACTCCCTGCTGTTACCCTGCCTGTATGCCAGTCTCCTGTCTTCTCCCCGAGTAGTCCCTATCTGGTGGGTGAAGCCTGAGATCGGGTATGGTGGTGCCATGTGGTGAAAAGAATTACCTAGAAATAAATCACAATCATTTCTACTGTGAGCTCCAGTAGATTCTTTTGTACAGGCTGTTATCAGCTGACCTGTCCTGCTGCTCTGAGCTTTACTGCTCTTTATGGATTAGCCAACTGAATTTGACAAGCTATAAGAAGATCTTACATAAACTATCGTGGCTAATCCCTCACCTCTAGAGAGTTTATAGGTACTACCCTGTTTATTCTCGGTCCTCTTCAGAAGCCCTACCTTGATGCCGAAGTACCGACATCTGAACCTTAAACACTGGGATGAGAAAGAATAAGGGATGTGTTGCAGGTGTAAGTGGGATGCCCTTGTTTTATTACTCCATTTCTATGCCCTCAGTGGGAAGCAACTTCAGGCTGCTGCACACAAATAACTAACTCACTCGACAGTGTTACACATTAATCTGCCTGTTGGATTTAATTGCTCAATAACTGAAGGTGCCAGAACACGATCCCGAATGGTTCCAGCCCACTTTGATCTCTGCCTATCTAAACCGAGAAGATTATGACTTGCCTTTTACCTACAGAAATGTCCTGCACAGTTCCAGCTTTGCAGTACATGGATGATAACTTAGATATCAATCTGTCAGGTTGTTAATCTATTTCACCTGCTTTGGTGCAAATGAAAGTGGCAACAGGTGCACTGGAGAAGCAACAAGAAGACAAATCCTAAAAGGGAACTGTTTTGCCAGTTGTGGTCCAAGTCATTTACGCTCTCTTTGTCCCTCCTTTCTGTACTTTTAATTTTCCCAAGGGGCCACATGAGAAAGTGGGACTATTGTGGAAGGCTGCACCAAGAAGCTGAACTCAATTCTGCTCAGTATTAAATTTTATCTCTTTATAAACTGCTGCTGGTAAGAATAGATGTTACAATTGGGGAATTAAAATGTTAAACAGGTATAATAAAAATGCCAACATTTTATAATCAATATTCCCAAAACAATTGTGAACAAAGTGTGCATGTTTTTTGTTTTTTTTTTAATTTTTGCAAAATTTCAAAGACTTTTAACTTTGCACAAAGAGCTGTTGCTTTTGTGATTGTTTAATTACTTCAGTTTTTCATTGTTGAGAGGAATCTAGTCTGTTTTGGGGGCTTGAACATTAAATTCAGGTTCAGTGTTTGAGGTGGAAATGTGAAGGACAGGCAGTTGTGATAAAGATGTTCTGTGTCTGGATTTCTTAAACTCATCACTGAGAATGTTTATTTACACATGAAGGTAGAACCAACACCTTATGTGTGTGAAGTTGTCTTTTTTGAGAGAAGAATAGAGAATAGAAATCCAGCAGTCATACTGACTTGGCATGTTCTGCCAGTAGTGAATCAGACTCCAGGACAATGACTTCAAGCTAAACATCACTGGTTGCATGTGCATTTCGCCCTCAGCTGTTTCAAAGTCTTCCCTGAAAACACATCATGCACGGCTCCCACCATGGATGAGTACCAGCTAAGGCGATCAGCTGATAGTACAGCTTCTTTCACTTTTGACATGTGAGTAAGAATGTTGTTCTCCAGTAGGTTCGAAAGAAACTGAAACTTCCTCGTTAAAGCTTTCACCAGGATGTACATTTCATGTGCAAATACACCCTTGCCTTGCAGTTTGGTATTTAGTTCATTCATTACTGCAGTCACATCAACAGCAAATGCAAGATGTGGCTTTCATTCTCCATCTGAGATCTCTAAAATATCCTTGGCTTTCTTCATGCAAACCTCTTGAATTTCTGCTCAGGTCCATTACTCCTTTTATTTATTTATTTTAGCTCTTTGCCAAGGCTAAGACACTGTGATTCAGTGGCTTTGCCCTGATGAAGATAAATATTTTTAATTGCAACATCACTTTATCTCGCATCCACTTCAAAAGTCTAATATTTTTTCCTTTTCAGATTTGATTGTAAGATCTGCCAGTTTACCCCATTTTAGCCCCAACCTATCTAAGCATGCAGTTACATCTGTTAACTCCCTATCATAGTATCTTTCATTGAGTGCACTGCTGCCAACTCCTCTGTAATCTCAAGCACTTTTGTTATCCTACATACAAAGATGAGTAACTGGGCTACGTCAGGGACATCACAGCTCTCGTCCAGAGACAAGGAGAAAAAGTCAGAATTGTCCACTTTGTTTTTTGATTTTGCAGTTTACTTAGAAAGGGGCACATTTGTAAATGCTTCGTTTTCCTCAGGGCATATTAGCACACCAGACTCACATCTCTCATAAATGTTTGTTCCAGTATATTTACAGTGACGCTGCATTTGCTCGCACACACATATGTATGGAAAAAACAAACAAAAAAAAGTCACCTTCAAAATCACCCTTAAAATTGCAAAAACCAGTAATCGATTTTCTAATGGGGAATTTATCAAAGAGTGGTATATGGCAACAAACTGCATGATGTATGCTTAGTTTTTTTTTAATTCAAATTTTCCATTGGCCTCAAGTCAGGTAATCAGGGACAACCAAAAGGACATCCCGATCTGGGCTAACTTATAATTTACAAGTTGCTGTAGTCTGAGCCTGCAGTGTTCTGTACCAAGATGACTACGGCCAAAATGCCAAAACCATTAGGTACAAACCAATGTATGGACGTCCATTTTTATTTGTAGTCTAGGAACACACGTTTCAATAGCAAGCGTCAAGTTTATTTATTTTATTTATTTTTTTACTTAAAAAAAAAGTAATTTTTACAAATTAAAGGAACACTTTAAAACGCACAATATACCACATTTGCTTAATTCTTCATTTATGCTGTGAATCTGAGTCTGTGAATCTGTATAGTGCAGCTCATGAGTGCAGTGCTTTTCAGAAGATAACTGTCTTATCTTTGCTGTCAGAACATCCTTGAAAACTGTGCCTGCAAGTTTACAACTACACAACTATATTACAACTTTGACAAGAAAAAAAACCTGAGTCCATAAACACGTCACTGTTCGGAATTACCTATCTCAAGGTCCCTCATAAAGTTGCGGTGTCCTGTTACTTGTGGCACAAAACTGCAAAATTTGTATTTAATGGGCAAACCCATGTAAGTGTGACACATTTGTTACCAATTGGCCCAGACAGGCTTGTCATTATTCTTAGGGAACAACATGTAACCGTTGTCATGGTATCTGTCTTACCTCTCTCTCTACCCCCCCCCCCCCCTCTTTTTTTCAATTTCACACCTCCACACATTTGCTACTGATTCAGGTCATTACCTTACTCTAAATGGCATTTCAACAACTGTCATTTTCTATATTCAACTTTACATCAACAGGGACACACACACACACACACACACACACACACACACACGTGCTTCCAGTGACCTAAAAAAACAACCCAAACACACTATTAAATATAACTGCAAATTAAATATAGAACGGGATGGGAGATGTTTCTTAAAGCATATTCAAAATACAATCAAAGTCTATTAAATGAATAGGTCAGCGTAATAAAAACATAAACGGAACGAAATTCACACAAAATGAACAAAATGCTCTTTTTATGTCCCGTTTTTATAAAGCCAATAAAACTCCAGCAACTAGAGAGAGATTAAATCTTGGCTGATGTGTGATAATGAAGATGTCTTTACATCAGCCTTGGCACCACTGGCTTTCCTGGGCTTTATGTCATCTTGTAGCTTTTAATGTGACCGTGCCATTTCTTTTATTTCTGTATATTAGCCCGGTGAGCATTTGCAAGTAGGACCCCTCCCCCCTTCCATTTCCCCCAAATTGTCACACGGAGCAAGAGGTCCTTCAGCAATAATTAGTTTGTTACGTGCTGTCAGAACGAGCGATGCAAATCAAGGTCCAGCATCTTGTTATGTGATAATTTATCGATCCAGTCAGAGAAGATAACATCTAATTTACTAATGAAGGGTTATTGAACAGTGTGCCTCAGAGGAGAGCGAAGACAGAGGAGATTTCTACTCAGTCAACTAGATGAGTTTTTTTTCTATGCTACCTAAGCAGCTTGCTAATAGAAATTGTTTTTTCGTCCTTTTCCTCTCACATATTGGAAAGATATTCATCACAGTGCTTTCAGTGAGATGACACAGTAATGCATTTTGGACAGGCCAATTTCACTGGAAGCTCAGTAAGCATAAAATGTTCCTGTGTTTTTTTGGGGGGTTTTGTTTAAAATGTAATAGAAGGTCTTCTTACTGTCTTGTCTTCTGAGGTCAAATTTCAAAGCAAAGGGAATATAAATGCTGTACATGATGAGAAGTGTAGTGTATTATTTCTAATTGTGGAAATAACTGCCCAGTGTAAGAGCTGAGCTTAAATCTTGTTCTCATGGGTAGTGTCACCTCAAGATGACGCGTCTCCCATGGTGTCAGACATACTGGTAGACTGATTCAATTTTCTGTCTGCTTATTTGAAATTGTGAGTCTGCACTTTTATAAGGATAAATCTTAAGAAGCTTTTTATTGCTTCTGAGACCAGCCAAGCAGTTTGTGTCAGTAATGTATTTTTTTTTCCTTTTGAGAGCTTATAAGACATCTTCAGTGACTGCAGTGTTCTGTTTGTTGGTGCTAGCTTTGCGACATTATTCTGAAGGTCACATCCAAATGAAATCAGGATAGGCCAGTGTATAAAGCACTGCCTTGTGAAACAGTGTGTGATTTTGAATCATTTTGTGTTTTATATGATGGGAATAAGGCCACGAGCCCCCGCAGCTATCACAGCAGAAGGAGTCTTAGTGCTGGTGTTAATGAGAAAGGCTTCGGTCCGTGTTGACATCAGTAAGCTGAGGATGCAGTGTGCTACAGGTTCAGCTAACTGGGTTTACAAAGTCCAGTTTTGTTGGTAATTCTTTCCAATGTGAGCAAGAGAGAAAAGTATTCTTTTTAGTTTGCATAATGTGAATGATAACTTGTTTAAGTTATTGCTACTGAATCATGGGGTGTACTTAATTTTCCACAGAGGAATAGTGCTGCCAGAGTGCAAGGAAGCGATGCTCTGTCACTTTTGTCCAGGAGAGGAAATAAAATAATTACGGTTGGCTTAATCGGTTGAAATTCAGTTGTTGCTTCAAGAGTATTTCATGCAAGACGGTTTAAAGACAAAATGAGCGGTCAAAGCCGGGATCATGATGTCTAGGGCCCAATTTACTAATGGTCTAAATGAGTGCAAAAAAAACTCTTTTAGTGTCAAAAGGCTTCTGTAAGGATTTAGTGTCAGTTTTGCAACTGAAAGCTGCTGGGCAAATTAACATGATGATGCACTCTCAAAAATGCACCCATGGGAGTGGAAATTTCTTTGGGTGAACTACTGCGAGTGTGCTAATTTATGTACAAAGATGCGGTAAGTTCATTTCAATAATTACCTACCAAGAGCAGTGCGAATTAATGAGTCAAACATGAACACGCCTGATGAGGCAGTGGGAGGGAGCAACTGAAAAACTAATACACTGTAAGCAATCTGAAGATAGTTTCTATTTGAAAAAAAAGTGTGGCAGTTAAGATAAATAAGAGGAGGCTGAAGAAGAGTCAGTATGGTTTTGGTATGGTATGGACACACTAACACAGACACATTAACAGCTGCATTATGACAGACATTTCAATATGGTATGTATGGCTCCGATAGAAAGGTTAAAATAACCACATGGAAATTGCCCCGTGTACGCAAAGATATGCAGTGATGTTTTAATTGTGCACTGATCTTTATGCAGAAATATGACTAAAAACCTAAAATGCAGCTCAGTCAGTTCTGCTTGGTTTCAATCATTTTAATATTGTTATTACAGAAGAGCAGAAAGGGACTCCGCTGTAAAACACTCTGAGCTTTAAAGCCATCCATTTTTCACAATTTTGTGCTGTGAAAGGGAAACTCCTACAAACATATACAACAAGGCCAGCCTGCAAAATACCTGTCCACACCTTTCAGTCGCAAAACCGATGCTGCACCTCTTGTTTCAATCCAACAGTGACGTTTTAACACCAAAGGAGGGTTTAGCTGTGGTGCAGAGCGTTAGTAAATCTGGCCTGTGGACACAGTTATTTTTGCAGTTGACCTCATTAAATATGTATTTGTAGGAGATTCCCTTTCAGAGCCCGCAGGGGAGCAACAATGAAGAAGCATACGAGCAATCCAGATATTTTTTAAAGTGAGCCGACAGATTTGCGGTGCTTAACTTGTTTTTTTTGTCCAAATTCAGTACATGATGAACACAAGTGCAGCCATACAGCTGTGCAACACCACAAATCACTTTCATGTGTTTTTCTTCTTCTCTCAGATCCTGTAATTTGCAATTTTGAAATATCTGTCAAATTGGTAATTATTGAGAGGAAAATTAATGGGAGCATCTTAGATTAATGAGAATGTTTTTTGAGTTTCTGCACACTGTACACATGAACTGAAATTCCAATTTCAGTTTTATACACTGGAATATTGTGTCATAAAGCAGCCCTCCTCTGGATGTTTCCTGCTTTCACCAGAGTTGTCGGGTATATCTATAACTCTGACGCTAACTCTGGGAAAAATGGTAGAATTCAAAATTCACCGGCGAGTACGTGAGGGAGAGAGATGGCATCAAAGTAATAAAAAAAGCAGACAACTATCCTCAAAGGAAAGAAGAGACGACACATCCAGGGAGGAGACAACTGCAAGCAAACGTGTGAATTATGCGCTCTGCAAAACAAATAGCGCTCCACCTCTGCTGCTTCGGCATTTTTTTTGTTAAATAAATAATGACACGGTGTAATGTGTCATGTGTTGTTGTTCATCTGTGGTTGTATTTAACTTGCTAAGGATCCAGTTCTTTTTCTTATGCTCTGATACATAAAATCTTAGATTTGAAATGTCTTAAGCTTCCAAAGCAAGTTGTGGATAAATCCATAAAATTATTTTTTTTAAAAAAGAAAAGAAAAAAAAAGAATGTCGTGGCAACAAGTGGCACAGGAATGACTGGGTGCATATAAAGAAGAATGGATTCCACAAAACCTCAGCATATTCTGGCTAAAAGTCTCATGGATTCAGTCAAGAAAGTAAAAACTGAAACTGCCATGAGCTGCTTCAGGAAACATAAAGTGAACCATTTAGACTGACTGCCAGTTTCAGCAGGGAGCTGCTAAAATGTTCTGGTAGCCACTCAGCGTTGCAAACAGATGCTAGTGACAAACTGATATTTTTTTGACAGCAGGAGAGCAGGAAGAGTAGTGAATAATATTCATCCATGGGCACAAACATGATCTAAAATTGATTCTGGGGTGTCTAAAGGAGAAATAGTTTTTAACCATCAGCAGTTTTCATATGAATTTCAGAAGGTGACCTTATATCAGTGTTGCATTTACAATTTGTTGTGATAAAATTTTGGTATATTGTAGATGTATTTTGATCATCCTGAACAAAAGCAGCTGCTTGAGATTCAATTCTTTGTGAGTAATTTATTCCAGAGAACAAAATGTTCTTAGTATCTCTTGGATTTTGATTTAATATGCACTTGGTGAAATATGTACTTCTGTTCTATATGATGATTTTTCAGTGAACGCCCATGAATGCTGCGTGTCTTTTGAAGCTTTTAATACAGCTTCATCTGCAGTCCCTCTTCAAATTTGTCGTCCACTCTGTGCCGTCTGGGATTTTTTGGGGGGTAGATTTGCAGTGGCATCTCCGCTTTGTCCTGACATCTTGACCCTCCTTTTGAACAGTGTAGCAAAGCTCTCTTTTTCGCCTTGTCTGCAAATGCCACAGTCTTTTTGTACCTTAGGGAGCATGCAGAGATCAAATGGCCACAATTCAATGTTGTGAACCACACATGAGGGAACAAGTCACCAGAGGTCCACTCGGAGCATGCTTTGTGCCAAGATGAAGAGGCTCGCTGATCGCTGTCTGATAGTAGTCTCGAGGATGCTTTTTTCTTTAATATTGCCCATCCCACAGACATAACAGACATGGGTGCAGATAGGCTGATGCAATTTATCCTTCCTGTTCAAGTGTCAGTAAGAGAGGTTTTTCAGTCTGAAATTGTTTTGGAATGCAGGACCTTAAATTATCTCGCTGATACTCTTCAAAAAAATGACAGGCTACCTTGGGAGTAAAAGTTAAAAGTGCATTGTTTTAGTGTTATTCTCTCATAAATTTCAAGCCCTATATACATATGTAAACAGCTATCACAACTGCAAAACACTATTCATTTAGAGAGAAGGATAATGCACAGTGAGTCATCTTTTAATGCCTAGTGTGCATGCATGGAGGACATTACTAAAAGAAGTTATTTGCATTTCATTAGTCATGAATACACATGAGCCAAAGAAGAACAAAGATGAGCTACATGAATTTTTGAATTCAGCCCCTCGTGGCTTTGTGCCTGGATGAAGCCGTGAAAATGTTATGCTTGCATAATCACACTCACAGCACCGTGTTCACACAGAGATGAATATAACCTCTCACTTCGAAATTATACTTTCTCTAAACTTGAGTAAAAAATGATCATGCTAAATGCTTACACAAGATGCTATTGTTGTTACATAAGAAGCACAAACACCCATTTTAAGTGTTGATGTGCCATCACCTCTGAATGTATGTGGGCGGTGTGCAAACCAAGCCTGTGCAGCACGAGCTGATCAAATGTGCACTGTCAGCGCAGATGGGACTTCCTGGGCAGGCAGAGCAGCCTCCCCAATTGGCTGTCACTTGGCGCCCGTCACTCGGAGTCTGACTCTCAGTCATACAGAACACACACGCAAAGGAATGAATTGCGTTTTGGAGAAATGAAATTATTTGCTATTATATTGCAAAATGTTAATTCAGATGGAATTACCCTTGAGTACAGATTCAGAATGGATGCCTGCACTCACAACTGTTCCGTAGCAGCAGTTTACTTGTTGAAAAGTGAGAGGCTCATTAGGCCCGGGGTTCCCTGATGAGACAGTTTAATTACATGCCACTGGGACTTGTGCAAGTGGTAGAGCTGCCATCCCAACTTTTATTAGTGCTGTGAACCAGCAAAATCCAACAAAAGTTCTTTATAATGGCATTGTTTCGATTTACAGTGATGTGTACAACAGTGTTTGTGCATGTGCACAATAGGCTTTTGTTTTGTAAAGGTAAGACTTTTGTTTGTTTTTCTTAATTAATACATCACCTGGCTGTCAGCTGCTTTACTTCACTGCTATAGGACCGAGATACCGTATTGCTTCAGCTGAGGATTTGCTTGCTTTAAATACTCTACATTGTCTGGATTTTGTGCACATGTGTGGCCATCGAGTAGAGTCATTGGCAATCAAACACCTGACAAGCTGTTTTCAAGCACAACAACTCTGATAGGGACAAACGGCCACCCGGAGTGCTCTGTGCTCTTTTCATTCGAAACAGATTTACCTCTTACCTTGTCCTCTCACATCCTTCAGCGCAACCCTTGTTCGATTTAACCTGAGCCATGTGTCTGAGCCATGAATCCTGCTGTTTTCTCCCTACAGAGCAGTTCCTGGTGAAAAGAGTTTCCTTCCTCCTTGGTTTCTTTGTTGCCCAGAAGTCTTTTTAGCATGTAGATGTGATTAGCTGATGTCACCGTGTAGCAGGGCTGATTCCGACCGTTCCTCTCTGCTGGAGTCGCTTAGACATTGCAATCCCGGGAAAATCAAATTATAGAGCCATTAATTTGTCTAGGTAATCCAGCCTGTCAGCTGCTCTGGAGAAGTAATCTCCCAGGACTGCGTTCATCAAGTGTGTGATGCCAGCAGAAGTGAAGCATTATCTAATTAACAGGAGAGGACTGAGTGGCTAGGAATTACATCTGGCCTGAATCACCGGCCTTTGTGCTAAAGTGGTGGTGACATCTTGACAGTGTTGGGTATATATGATTTTGAAGTGCAATCTACACTGCTTACCTCTTAGAGGAAGGTCCTGATTCCTGGGTTCTGAAATTTTAACAATAATTAAAATTCAGCTCATTGCGACCTACTTGATGCTCTACAAGATAAATGTTTCCACTGAAGGACTTTACACTCCCAAACAGCTAGAAATGTCTTCTGGAAACACAATTTGTCAACAGTGTGGTGCTGGCGAGGCAAAACCAGAAGTTTTTGAGTGTGACAGTGTCTGTAAGAAGCCCATGTATATTCAAGACTTGTACCTGTTAAACAGGGTGCAAACGTCCTCGTCAGCAAACCGTCACAAGGTGACCACCGTGTATTTGCCCATTTAGCTCACTTGTACCATTGAAAGGGCACAGAGTGCTGCTACATGCATTTTGTTGTTCTACTCATTAATAGAAGACGACCTTTTGAAAAGCTGAACAACAAAATTAGCTGGTCGTAAAGGTTGAAGGAGGTGAAATCAACTCTCTTGTACTGCTATTTAGAATAAGGTTAATTATATTTAAAAATGGCAAATTAAAATCACTTCAAAGGTAGTAGGGCCAGTAATCAGACCACAGACCTTTTATGATTGGGAAAATTAAAGGAGCATAATAACAGTGATTAAATTGATACCAGATTAAATGCAAACATCTGGTAAACAGCGCTTAAAGTAAGTCTGAAGGACCAACTCCACTGTCTTGGACTCCATCTGGTCACAGTAGTCCTTGTTTTGCTCTGCAGCATCTGTGCACCAGTTCTTCTGCTGGGTTTTGGTTCAAGTGGCCCTTTAACTCACAGCTGATTCCCAGAACAGAACAAGGACTACTGTCACCAGTCACAGTCCAAGACAGGGGAGCTGGAGTCAATCCAGTCATGGAACAAGACACTCAAGACAGCTGAATGACACTGAGGATCACCACAACACCACAACAGCAACCTGAGCAGCATGCCTGTAGGAAAATACCTGACACAGAGGATCAAAGCTAGCTGGTTAGCAGTGACTGAACTTTCAGAAGAGTGAAGGGAATGTCCAGTATTGAGTTTATAGCACTGTCATCTCAGACAGATGAAAATGTACAAACTGCCAAATTTACATGGAAAATTACAGTCTGAAATGGTTACGGCCCCCAAAATATTAAATGATCCATTATTTCCAGTAGAGTTCCTGAAACTGGGAGAATCAATACCAGTGCTCATTAAAAGTGTCCTGGCGTACAATGCTTTGTGTTATTTTAAGAACTGGGAACTTTGAAAGTCTTATCCTTATCCAGAACATTTGGTTCTGGATATCAAAATATCATGTGTGGATATCATGGCATAGCCAAGAGAGATATTTGAGGAGGAAAGAGTTGTTGATACACAACAGGCTGGAAAAAGATACAAAATCATCTTTTGAAAAGTTTGGATTCCACTAACAGCCAGAGAGAGTGTGTACAAACAGAGAAAATGCAATACCATCATTTGTCTCCCCCAAAGTGTCTAACCAACAGATAGACATAGATGGACAGATAGACATAGATAGATAGATAGATAGATAGATAGATAGATAGATAGATAGATAGATAGATAGATAGATAGATAGATAGATAGATAGATAGATAGATAGATAGATAGATAGATAGATAGATAGATAGGTAGATAGATTCTACAATCTAAAGCAACAGCTGAGAAACAAAGTCACTGACATCTATCAGTCTGGAAAGGGTTACAAAGCCATTTCTAAGGCTTTGGGACTCCAGTGAACTACAGTGAGAGCCATTATCCACAAATGGTGAAAACTTCAAAAAGTGGTGAACCTTCCCAGGAGTGTCCAGCCTACCAAAATTACACCAAGAGTGCATCAACAACTCATCCAGGAGGTCACAAAAAAACTCAGAACTTCATCTAGAGAACCGCATCAATAAACAATAAGAAAGAGACTGGGCAAAAACTGCATCCATGGCAAATCCACTGCTGATTAAAAAGAACACAAAGGCTTGTCTCACATTTGCCAGAAAACATCTTGATGACATAAAACTAACAGCATTTCATAAAAAGGACATAATACCAACAGTCAAACAGGTTGGTGGTAGTGTGATGGTCTGGGGCTGCCTTGCTGATCAGGACCTGGACAACTTGCCATAATCAATCCTGTAGGAGAATGTCTGGCTATCCGTTCGTGTCCTGAAGTTCAAGCCCACTTGGGTAATGATCTGAAACACAACAGCAAGTCCACCTCTTAATGGCTCAAAGAAAAAAAAAAATAGAGAGGGGAAAAAAAGAGGGGTTTGGAGTGGCAAAGTCAAAGTCTGGACTTAAATCTGATTGAGATGCTTTGATATTACCTTAAACAGGCCAGTCCTAGTTCAAAACCCTCCAATGTGGGAAAACTAGGTAGTAGGTTTAGGGGGCAATTAATTTTTCACATAGGTTTAAGTAGCTTTGTATAGCATTTTTGCTTAATAAAGGAAATCATTATTTAAAAACTGCATTTTGTGTTTACTTGGATTACCTTTGCTTAATATCAAAAATTTGTTTTATGATCTGAAATGTAAGCGTGGCAAATATGGAAATACTTGATAAATCATTTTTTTTAGGCCTCCACCTGTGAAACCATTCTCATTTTGGGGGTCTCATTGTTTCCCCTCTAGTGTACCTGTTGTTAATTTCCTTAACACTGAAGCAGCTGAAACTGCTCAAAACACTTTTTAATCAGAGTATGGCATCAAGTCAAAAAAGATTTGGGGTATTGATCTGCCCAGTTAAGTAGCAGAGGGGGTTGTTAATCAGTTTCAGCTGCTTTGGTGTTAATGACATTAACACCAAAGCACTAGAGAGGTTTTACAAGTGAGGGCACTGACGTTTTTTCCCCTCCTCATCTTTTCTTGCTGTTTTTTCACTAGTTTTGCATTTGGCTAGGGTCAGTGTCACTACAGGTAGCACAAGGTGAAACCTGGACCCTGCAGAGGTTGCACAGGTGTTCCAACTCCTCCAGAATGGCACATCAATATGTGCCACTGGCTGAAGGTTTGCTGTGTCTCCCAGCACAGTCTGAAGAGCATGGGGGAGATTCCAGGAGACAGGCAGTTACTCTAGGAGAGCTCGACAGGGCCGTAGATGGTCCTTAATCCATCAGCAGGACCGGTGTCTGCTCCTTTGTGCAAGGTGGAACAGGATGGGCACTGCCAGAGCTACAAAATGACCCTGATGTGAATGTTCTGCCCAAACAATCAGAAACAGACTTCATGAGAGTGGCCTGAGTGTCTGACATGCTCTAGTGGGCCCTGTGATCACTGCTTTTGCATTTGCCATAGAATACCAGAATTGGCAGGTCCACCACTGTCACCCTGTGCTTTTCACAGATGAGAGCAGGTTTATCCTGAGCACATGAGACAGATGTGAAAGGGTTTGAAGAAGTTGTGGAGAACATTATGTAATGTCATTCAGCATGACTGGTTTGATGGTGGGTCATTGATGGTCTGGGAAGGCATGTCTATGGAGGGACACACAGACTTCTATGGGTTAGGCAACAGCACCCTGACTGCCATTAGATATCGGGATGGTCCAGATCTGGGAGGAGATCTATCAGGATACCACCCATCAGCTCATTAGAAGCATGCCCTTATGTTGTCAGGCATGCATGCAAGCACATGGGGGCAATACAAACTACTGAGTACTATTTTGAGTTGCTGCACTCTAAATGGTCTAGCCTGTCACATCCTTTTTTCATTTTGATTATCAGGGTGTATTTGAATTCAGCCCTCTGTAGGGTGATCATTTTCATTTCAATCAAATGATGTGGCATCCTTTCAATACGAACACATTACCCACTCCATATCAGTATAGATATCCAGCATGATTTTTTTTTCATGCTGATGTGTTTTCATAGCATTCCTTTAATTTTTTAAGCAGATCACACATAACATTATAATCACCTGTCTAATATTGTGTTGTTCCCCGTTTTGCTGCCCAAACAGCCCTGACCCATCAAGCCATGGACTCCACTAGACCCCTCAGGTTGTGCTGAGGTATCTGCATCAAGATGTTAGCAACAGGTCCTTTAAGTGCTGTAAGTTGCGAGGTAGGGCCTTCATGGATCTGACCTGTTTGTCCAGTACATCCCACAGATGCTGGATTGAGATCTGAGGAATTTGGAGGCTAAGGCAACACCTCAAACTCATTGTTGTGCTCCTCAATCCATTTCTGAACCATTTTTGCTTTGTGGCATGGTGCATTATCCCGCTGAAAGAGACCATAGCCATCAGGGAATATCATTTCCATGGAAGGGTGTATGTGGTCTGCAAAACGCATAGGTAGGTGGTACATGTCAAAGTAACATCCACATGGATGGCAGGACCCAAAGTTTCCCAGCAAAACATTGCCCAAAGCGTCACACTGCCTCCTCCAGTTTGATTTCCTCTCATAGTGGCTCCTGCTGCCAGGTGTTCCCCACTTAAGCGATGCTCACACACCCGGCCACAGAAAATGTGATTCATGAGACCAGGCCACCTTCTTCACTTGCTCTGTAGTCTGGCTTTAATGCTTATGTGCCCATTGTTGTTGCTTTTGGCAGTGGACATGGGTCATAATGGGCACCCTGACTGGTGTGCGGCTTTGCAGCCCTTAAGCAACAAAGTACAATGCACTGTGTATTCTGACACCTTTCTATCAGAACCAGCATGAAATATTTCAGCAATTTGAGCTACAGTAGTTCATCTGTTGTATCTGACCACATGGACCAGCCTGTCACTGGTTCACCACTGTTCCTTCCTTGGACCACGTTTGATATATCCTGACCACTTCAGACTGAAAACACCCAGCAATAGCTGCAGTTTTAGCGATGCTCTGACCCAGTTGTCTAGCAATCACAATTTAGTCCTTGTCAAACTCACTCAATCCTTACCTTTGCCCATTTTATTTTTTGCTTCAAACACATCAACTTTGAGGATAAAATGTCCACCTTCTTCCTAATATATTCCAACCACAGATGTATGCAAATATGTATTTATATATGTCCAGATTGTACCCATACCGGTCTGTGCCACAAAGCTAAAAAAAATCATCTCAAACTTCTCAAACTGTCTCTTGAAAATTTTCAAGAGACAGTGCCATCGTATTCAAATGGCCTCCACACTCACCAGATCTCAAACCACTGCAGTACTTTTGGGATGTGGTGAAATGTGAGATTTGCAGCTGACAAATCTGCAGCAACTGCATGACTCCATCATGTCAATGCAGCCCACAATCTCTGAGGAATGTTTCCAGAACCTTGTTGAATCAATGCTACAAAGAATTAAGGCACTTCTCAAGGCATGTATATGGAGAAAAGCTAAAAGTGTGACGTGGTTAACACCCCCGAAACAAAACAAAAAAAAAACAAGTGATCTTCTGGAATAATGCCATTCCATCCTTTGATTGAAAGTGTAGAACATGGAGATTTAGTACCAACAATAACTAAAGCCAACACAATAATATATGTATGAATATACACATGTATGTAGCTGTAATATTAAATTTGTTATGCAGATACAAATATACTGAACTCAGTCCTGTGGTCAGAAGGAACGGGCCAGTGAAGTTGTCCTTTGTAATGTGGAGAGAAGGCAAGAAGGGGATAATTAAAGAGTGCATCAGGCTGTCGAGTGTGTCTAAGCCTCTCATTAGCAGACATGAATAGAGTTGAATATTGCTCAGAAAATATTATTTTGAAATATTAATTTTCTACTTGATTAGATTTGAAATTGATGAGAAACTGAAAGCGTAATTAGGCATTGATAATGCCAGCCGAGATCACAGTGGAAAAAAGAACAGAGAGAGGTAGAGAAGCATGTCTTTCCTGTGATCATTTTCAATTTGCTGCAGTTTTAAAGCCAGTGATGATGTCAGGAAATCTGAGTTTTAAAGGACGTTTGTTCTCATCCTGTTTTTGTGTGTGTGTGTGTGTGTGTGTGTGTGTGTGTGTGTATGTGTGATGTCAAAGCTTTTTTGCCAAACATCATTCCACTTCAAAAAAAAAAACAAAAAAACCTCTTCCTCTTCACTTCCGTCTTCCTTCTTCAGCATTAATGTTCAGCGCTGTGGGGTGCTACTTTGTAATCACTTTAGCAGATCACTGGCGACAGCTCTTTCACAACATGCCATGTGTTCAACACCAAAAAGGTATTTTGTGTTTCAGCAGTGTGCCAAGAGGAGTCTTGGAGCAGTCATTTTGCCAAAATAAAGACTCGTAGGAAACAAATAAAATACACTTTAGTAATTGTAAATGTAATCATTGGCAGTGTTTGTTTGCATGAAGTCGAATATACATGTGCAATAAAGTGAATAAATGATAACAAGCCACCATTATAACCAGTCTGCTTTCTTTTGCGTGAATCCTGGCCTCATTCTTGTGAGAGAGTACATCCACCATTTGTAATGCACAAAGGACTGCTGGTGTAGCAGGCTGTGGAACAAAAACAGATCCTTGCATACTGAGGATATAACCCAAACCTTTGCAAATGTCATCTTCCCTGTGACTAAGTTTACTGCTGCTATTTGTGTCACAACAAACAACCCCTGGGTGTGTATGATTGACAAGTTGTGAGTGATAATCTGTCACATTCTGTCATTATTCCTTTATGCCGACTCACAGTTTATTCTGGAGCGCACAGTAACACTGTCAACTGGAACCGTAATGATACCTGACAGCGACACATGAGAGAAGACAGCATTTTTCATGCAAGCGAAAGGCTTGAACTTTCAACTAAAGTATTGTGCGCACGGAGAGAAAAAAAAATAAACATTTTTCTTCATTCCCTTGGGCTGACGTGGCTTATTTCATTTTTGATGACTTCATTACTAGCGGGGACGGTATTAATTCGAAATCATTCTCCCACACATGCTTTCTACCTTACGGCACACTTCAGCTAACAATGACGCATGTGCGAAAACTCCTTTGAAATTCAAAAACAACGGGCCGCAAAATGCACATCGACCACAGCCACAGTGGCAGTCAGCTCTGCGCAGAGCTGTTTAGCAACTCGCGCCATTGATCTCTTAAGGTAAGTATCTGCCACAATTGGCATCCTATCACACAAGGGGTAAGCGGGGGAGTGCAAGAGGTGCAATTAGCCGCTCCCAGGAGCACAGAGGGAGTGACAGACAATCAACATGAAGAGAGAGGGAGAGAAAGAAGAGAAGGGGATGTGGGGCAATACAATAGAGTGAAGGAGTTGATGGGTTTATAGGTGGAGGAACGGAGGGAGATGGGAAAGATGGCCATTACCTAAATGGTTCGTTATGCCCCATCTATCCATCCCATGCTGCCATTCCCTCTCGCCCACACCACAGGAGTTTTAATTGGCCCAGTACACAGTGTTTGCTCGAGCACTCTGCAAGTTTGGAGAACGGCTCTGTAGGGGAATGTGGTGAGCTCAGTCATGCTGGAAATGTATAAGATGGAAAAGAGTGGGTAGAGAAGTGAGGTGTATTTGTGTGTGCGCATGTGCTCGCTTGTGCATGCATTTTAGTGTATATTGTAGCACACCTAAAACTCATATCAACGCCGACCAATTTTATATCCAGCCACGTGGATAATGAGCAGCTAGAGTTTTGGTGATTTCCTGTGAGGGGTGCATAAAGAGGAATCAGCAATCTTCAGGACTCATTATATTGCTGCTGTCACTGCATTAAAAGTACTGGTCACTAAACTTGAACTCCCTGCGAAGACGAAGCCTCTCTTATTGTGGAGCTCCATATGACAGGAATTTCGACAGTATTTCTCAGAGTTAATGTCACAAGAAATAGGTTTTCACCTGCCTGTAATGTCTCAGACTTGCAAAATTCGCCTGTAAAAAGGCTTCTGTACTGATAACTTCACTGTGTGCTGTGCTCATCATAAATCCCTGTTCAAATCCACGTGCCTTATGCCTCACAAAGCAATGTTAATTTAGATCCCTTTGCAAGAGCAAAGTTGACTTAAAAGTTGAAAAGACTTTTCTTGCCTCCAGCGGCAGGTGCGTTGAACTGAAGCTCCTGGTTAGAGATACCGTGATGGAAAGCAGAGTGAAGTCTTGTCTTTTTCAATCTGATGAATACCAATACCCTCCATGGGATTATCTCACCTGGCAAAGATGGAGTCTTTGCCTACAGGGCAAGTCTTTGCTTGTGGTGCGACACGATTATAGCTTTGTGTATTATGCCAACTTCAATTGTCCATACATTTTTTTCCCTGCTGTTTCTCAGGGAATACTGTGACCTTGAAGTTGATAGAATCTACACATCACCGTCTCCTTAAACTGACCGAAATGATCTGAAACCTGAGCACATTGTGGAGTCAATCTGTAAAATGTTCAAAATATTCAAGGTGCAAGTGAAAAACAGTACGGTATACTGCAGTACATGTACGCTACTTGTAGATTGGTGGTGTCAGGGGAATGAAAAAGGACACACTTATACAGTTATGCGCTGTTAAATTGTGCTACTTTTCAAACCCAGGGGTTATACACAAAAGCAGCTTTTTGTGCTGGCAATATACAAAAATCTGTTCTAGACAGAGTTGTTTTTTATGTTTCTGAATATTGACTAACACTAATTGAATCAACATTTTTTTTTTCAGAAACAGTAAAGGGTCTTTAGAGTCTGACAAAAATAGATTTATTACTTGGCAGTTCTGTCTAATGGAATAATAATTGAAAAACAAAGTTGAAAACGCATTTAAAATGTTCAAATTTGTAGTACAAGTGTCTAAGAATCTAATCAAACCCTCAGACTCGGCCTTGAAAGATAAAAGAGGCCGTGGACTTGTGCTGGTAGATTAGTCTCAACATTTTGACTTACTGGCGAATAACCTTTTTGATCAACGTTGAGCTTACTTCAGTTCTTTGTGTTCAGTCTCTTGTGTGTTACAGAAAGTTTGAACTGTTGCAAAGGGAACAGTACTAAGATACAGAACCACATCTTGATATATAATTTTGTAAAAGCAGCTGAACTACCACACTAACAAATGTTCCCATTAGCATTAAATTACGGTCAGTTCCTTGTACTGAAACACTGCTCGTTTGCTTGATTTTTCCTATATCTTTGTATATGTGTAAGTTTTTAAAAGACAGATCTAATTTCTAGTGTTTGGGTGTCAATTCTTATAGTTTGACAGAGCTATAAATCTTACAAAGCCCAAAGACACACCAACAAAAGACACCGAGTCAGTTATGTACACGTGACTGATATCCTTGTTAGTTCTTTGTGTGCATAAAGTACATACAATAGTTTTACTCCTTGTAGAGAAAAACAGATGAGGCTGTCGTGAAGAATACTTCAAAAAAAGATAATATGGGTACATCAGCAATTTTTATATAAAAATTCACACAGCTTTTTCACGCACAGATGCACAAGCATGTACACACACACACACACACACACACACACACAAATGATGCCTTTACAGATCTAGATAAAACAAAGGTATCACAAACAGAAATTTGAAGTGCCCTCTGACTGCTCTCTTATTTCCCAAGAGGTCACCACAGCTTTTATGCTCTTTCTGACACAAACCTTCCATTCAATCAGGCTTGTGAGCTGGATAAAGGGAGTAAGGAAGGATGGGTTCGTGTCTCCTCCCAGTCTCTGACTGAGGATCTTTCGCATGTCAGGTGAATGCCAATATAACATGGAGCCACTGTCGTCATGGAGCCACTGCCCTGAAGAATTTTAATAAAATAAAAGACAAACATAAAAAGCATTTTATTAATAATATTGAACTTGCAATCATATATTCATTCTTCCAGTCATTCCCTACAGCTCGTGGCCATGGCTGAAGTTAGAAACACATATCGACTAAGAAATCAGCGACTTTTCGTCCTTCCTTAGCGTTCTCATCACACAGCAGACCAGTGCAGCATCCAAGTCACTGCGCTAATTTGTCTGTCAATCTCCCCCTTCACTCTTCCTCCACTTGAACAAGACAAAGAGATACTTAAACACCAAGAAACTTGGCCTCAGACTTGAAGCTGGAAATTCCTAACCCTGTAAACAGCCCAAGTGCAAGCTAGAGGTCATCGCTTTTTGAAACCAGCAGGGCTACATGACATCATCCACAAATACCAGACACAAGCTATAAAGACCACAAAACTGGAAACCTTCAGCCCACTGGCTCTGCCTAAATATTGTGTCCATATAAGTGATGAACAAGATCAGCCTGTATTAATAATTATAATAAAAAATTAATAGAATTGGTGACAAAGGGCAGCCCCGGTGAAGTCCAACACCCATAATGAGTCTGATGCAATGCAAACCAAGCTCTCACTACAGCTGGACAGGGCCTGATACCTAATATTCACAAAGGGTGTCTGGTTCACCGCATAGTCATTTAGAATAGGTTCACAGTAAAGCTGGTGCTGTTCCGTACTGAAAGGAGTTTGCTAAAGTCACCCCTTTTGTAAATTGGACATTGTCTATGCATTTGTATGTAAAGCCCCTATGATGACAATCACCTAAATCAATGGGGCAATAACTCTCTTATGCATCTGTTGTGCAAAAAAGAGGGGGAAGATGACAAAGAATGTGCTATTGTGATGCTACCAGCCATCACCATCACTATGGTGAATTTAGCTTGCAGGAATACCTGTGTGTGTGTGTGTGTGTGTGTGTGTGTGTGCTTGTGTGTGTGTGTGTGTGTGTGTGTGTGTATGAGAGAGAGAGAGAGAGAGAGAGAGAGAGAGAGAGAGAGAGAGAGGAGGAGAGATGAGATCACATTGGGTTAGACAG
This sequence comes from Pterophyllum scalare, assembly GCA_024447675.2. NCBI lineage: Eukaryota > Metazoa > Chordata > Actinopteri > Cichliformes > Cichlidae > Pterophyllum > Pterophyllum scalare. The sequence goes on along the minus strand of JAMQGT020010872.1, from coordinate 2,228 downwards.
AAAAGGGGCAGGTTGAGCACATCATCAACTACATGACACACTTCAGTCCATGTGTTGTAACCTGACCTCATAAATAAAGCAATGAATCAATGCTGGAAAAGCAAGAGACATTAAGTTATTTCAACAATTTTAACATTCATCACTCAAACAAGCCTGTTCAATTCAGTCACTGTGGTGTTATGGTCTGTTGTCCATTGGCTCAGCACAAACATGAAGAGTCAACACAACATTGCTCTTTCCATTGTATAGGAAGACTAAGAGAATGGACTTGAACTGAACCTATATTTCTAGTTTTTTTTTTTTAATCCTTTTAAACTCTGGGTCACTTCAAAATTTGACAATTTACACACATTTTATATCGGCTCCACGTGAAAGGAGTCCAAGTATTGTGTTGGATCCACCACCTGCCTTTCAGCTTTTTTTTTTTTCCTGAATGTTTACACCAAACTCAAAAAAGGCAGCCTTTGTTAATGCTACTGCAGCAAGAAAGGGGCATTTAAGCTGCAGCAGAAGGCCTCCACAGTGCTACATCTCCACATGCCCCTCACATTAATGATGTTTCTGTTTTTATTGTGAAGAGCTTAAAAAATGTGACAATATCTGAAACACTGAAGGTGTTACTATAGGTGGAGGTGCAGTATATTACACTTTTATTCAGTAAACTTAAGTTCTTTCAGTGACATACGTGTCTGATTCCTAGAGGCGGCTTCTTCACTTTAATTATTTTTCTTTTCATACAGCATTTACAGAGACTGTATGCATCAGCCCTGTTGCTGGTTTCTACTTCGCTGTTTGAGGTTGTCCCCATATAGATGCATTAATATAATAACACCCAAAATGAAAAAAAATGTTTAATTCTTTCACAAGAACTTCTATAACTCCTACCAGTGGGCTCCCTCTCACTTGCAGCTTGTTTGTGGAGGTCAGACTCAGTCCAGGAGCTGACTGCGAAATGATCTGCTGTCCTTGTAGAGCACACTCTTAATACACTCGCACTGAGACAGCAAATTCATTGAGAAGCACTGCACACAAATCTTCACCTGAATGATCACAGCATCAACTTGGTGAGTGTCAATGTGTCATCCTTTAGCAGAGACAGGGGTTATCATCTCCCCCACATGTGACTCCATATGGGGGAAGAAGTGATAGAAGCTTGGTTTCTTACCACCAAATGAACAACTCTGTTAATGAAAACCACACAATGTCTTTTCTTTTTAAAGACAGTGCACAGTGAAGAGAGGCAGGAAAGTGGGGAGAAGACACACAGGAAGGGGCCACAGGTCACACCTGTGCCACCTGCACCACACGGTCGCCTGCTCATCCGCTGAGCAACCCTGGCACCTTGCACAATGTCTTTAAGAACTAAAGCTTTCAAAAGAAAATCATGCTGATTTAGATATTGTAATTTGTTCCAATTTTCCCCAAATTAATTGAAATTGTATTTCTTTATAAACAATAATTCATCATTTTGGGTGCTTCTGCTTCCTAATTGGGTAGTGAGCTGGTAGGGGAGCACTAAGATTTGTTGCAGTACGGATTTGCATGCTTGATTTGGTAGATTTTTACACTGGATCCCCTTCCTGATGCAACCTTCCCAGGGATTTGTGTCTCCTCCTGGTCTCCAACCAGGGAATTTCTGCATATTAGTTGAATGTGTTAAACACTATACTAAGATGCAATGACTCCAATATTGTCGCACACTCCCAGATGTTTATACACTGCTCAAAAAAATAAAGGGAACACTCAAATAACACATCCTAGATCTGAATGAATGAAATATTCTCATTGAATACTTTGTTCTGTACAAAGTTGAATGTGCTGACAACAAAATCACACAAAAATCATCAATGGAAATCAAATTTAGCAACCAATAGAGGCCTGGATTTGGAGTCACACTAAAAACACACTACAGGCTGATCCAACTTTGATCTAATGTCCTTAAAACAAGTCAAAATGAGGCTCAGTATTGTGTGTGGCCTCCACGTGCCTGTATGACCTCCCTACAACGCCTGGGCATGCTCCTGATGAGGTGGCGGATGGTCCGAGGGATCTCCTCCCAGACCTGGAGTAAAGCATCCACCAACTGCTGGACAGTCTGTGGTGCAACGTGACGTTGGTGGATGGAGCGAGACATGATGTCCCAGATGTGCTCAATCGGATTCAGGTCTGGGCAACGGGCGGGCCAGTCCATAGCTTCAATGCCTTTATCTTGCAGGAACTGCTGACAC
>JAMQGT020010870.1:0-13518 GCA_024447675.2 Pterophyllum scalare | reverse complement strand
ATGTGGTGAGTCACGAGAGAAGTCTCCCGAGTTCCGAGGGCTTTCCTGGGCAGAACGGGAGTCTGCACCACTCCTTCTTTGTGTAGATGAGGTGGTCCGGCCATCAGGACGGCCAGTTGGGTCTTTGGGGTGTGTCCTGGAAGATCGAGAGGACCTGGAGTCTTCTGAGGAGTGGCGGGAAGAGCTGTGTCTGCCAGAGCTGCCAGTGTGGTGACGGTGGTCCCGTGGTGTGGAGGAGGAGTGGCGTTGATTGTACTCATCCTGTGGACAGTATTCCTCTGGAGGCTCATCATAATCATGGTAGGTATGTTTACTACGTCTGCCTGTGGATGAGTGACTCCCACTTCCATGATGTCTTGAGCGATCAGAACGGGCCTCTCGTGGCTTCTCAAACCAGTCAGTCTCTTCTTGACCCAAATGATAGGCTTTTCAAAAATCAATGCAAACTTTATTAGACAGTTGGTATTACATGGTGGGTGGAGTAGCATGCAGACTGATGACAGGCAAAATAACTGGAAAGTCATGCTCCACATTCCAGAGCCATGCAGATGTTTATAAAAAGAAAAACAGAAAAAAGCAGCGTTCACAGCCCACCTCATACATAAAAATGATGCATGCAAAACAGAAATATAAAACATTTTTTGGCATTATTTATCAAAGGAAACTTCCAATAAAAAAAAAAAATAGAGCTGTTCTCCTTGGCATGCAGTCTTTCCAACACACTTTGGAGGAACAAATTACAGCACAAATAATTCAGCACCAGTTACCTTCGCTGTCAGAAACAGCACAGTGCATGTCATCTACAAGATAAGGGTCATCTGGTTTATAGACATGACTCCTGGGCAGGTCCTTCTTGTGGTGGTCCTGCACATCTGGAAGCGAATGGCTGGAACCGTACTGGTTTCTTACATCATGGGCTTCTGAGATGCCAGACGTTCTTCCCATACCGACAGGCTTCCCAACAGGACTGAGAGGGCTCTCCTCTTCTGAATTCTGGCGCATAGGAGGCCTTCCACTGCGGCTGCTCCTCTGAGACCGCTCCATGGCATCTCTTTCATAGGATTTACTCCGGTGGCCTGTGGCATCTCTGGAAGAAATTTTGTCCATACCATATCCTGTAGACCTGGACCTACCAGAGCTATACATGCGTTCTTCTTCCTCAAGACCCTCACGACTGGTGCCATAGTATTTCTGCTGGTCATATGCACTTTTCTTCATTCCATAGGTGACATCATCCTGAAGCTTCTTGGATCTGGACACAACTGTACAGGAGCCCCCTGTTGATGTTGTCATTGTGTAAGAGGCAAGGTCAGACTCCACATCCCGTGCTTCTTCAATAGGGGAGAATTTAGAAATTTTCTGCTCCATTCCCTGCTTCCTGTGCTTATTACGTTTAGAGGAGACTACGGCAGGGGCGAGATTCTTGGATGTTAATTTGTGGCTACTAGAGCTGGTGCGTGATGTATGTTTATAATCATCATAGTAATAGGAGGAGCCTCCGCTCACTGTGGTGCCAGTGCGACTGTCTACTGTGGCCTGGTAACCTGTCGAACTTATAGGCTTGCCATAAGCATCAACAGACTCATCTTCAGGCCTACCATATGCACTTCCTCGGGTGGGGCCATTCTCACTGCGATACCGCCCTCCGACTGGATGACCCAGAACATCAGTGGGTTGACTACTGTCTTTTGTCAGCTCACTGATGTCATCAATCATAACATAGTTCCTAGGAATGCTCTGCTCTAGGTTAGAAGTGTAGAGACCATCTGTGGCATAAGCAGTGGTGGGGCTTTCTACAGAGTGAGTCAAGCCTGGCTCAGGTGGGCGGTACTGTCCGTATGCGTTGCTATAGGCTGAACCATAACTGCTATCTGGAGCTGATGTGGCCACTGACACTGCTGGGTTGCTGATGACTTCATAGTTGGTAGGAAGCTTTTGCTCAAGATCAGCCAAAGAAGTTTGCCTTGGTCTTTGATGGACTGTAAGGATCTCAGCCTGGGGCTGGTAGGTAAGGCCAGGCTGGTAGGAAGTGTGAGTGGGGTAAGGAAGGCTCTGTCCTGGCATAGGCTGAGCAGGTGGATGGAAGCCCTGGTGACCATGCTGTTGCATGCCCATGTCTGTTTGATAGGAGGACTGACCATACATCCGTGAGGAATAGGTTCCCTGGTTCTGATATCCAGGGCCTGGTGGGGGATGTGGCTGAAATGTTCCTGGCTGTGGTGCAGAGGATGAAGGGTACTGAGGAGGTTGAAAACCTATCTGTTGGTAAGAGGAGCCTGGCTGCTGTGTTGACGTTTGAGGGTATGGATAAGACATATAAGATGAAGTTGAGGGATACTGGGAAGTTGCATTGAGATCATTCGTAAACTGACTCAATGGTGCAGTGCTGGGCCTTGTCAGCAAACCATTAGCATCAAAGGTTCCAGTTGCAGCTGCCATCCTAAGGTTATTAAGCTCGCTGTCTGACATATAGTCTCGAGCGTCACCCATACATCGCAGGTAGGCCAATTCTCTCCTCTCCCTTTCCTTCACCATAGTCTCTTTTCGCTGAGTAATGCCTAGCTCTAAATAGCGCAGCTTGGCATCAATCTCCTTTTCTTCTTCCTCCAGCTCAGCCTGCTGCTTACGAAGCTTCGATGACTCTTGTTCCACAGCTTTTAGTTCACTCAGAAGGCCAGCCTTGGTAACACCCTGGGCAGGTCTTGGAAGGACCCTCTGGTGCATGCCAGGAGAGCTGTACATTTGTGCTGGAGTAACAATGGGAAGTGGGGTCTCCTCTGGAGGGGGGCTGGGGAGAGTCCTCTTTACTTTCCTCATCAGAGAGTTCTGCTGCTGCTGCAGGGAGGCCATCTGCTAGGAGAGGCAGATACACATCAGCAAACACTGAGCTATAAACAGAATGTGTTTATGTAAATTAAACTCATTACTGTGCACTTAGTACTCATAGAGAGTCTGCACACATCTTCATCTCTACACCGAAGCAAAGAGCTATTCAGCTCCGTATTTTGTCAGACTCCCTGACATTAATTGAACTGCGTACTATGAGAGCCTGAGCTGCATCGGTATTTTAATTAATATAGTTTAATTTCATTACATTTATTAAAATGTTCCACCGAAGCCAGAAACTGCAAGTGACATTTTTCATGTTATGCCAGATTAACAATGTTAAATAAATTGTTTAGAAATTGAAGTCAACACAGAGCACCCCTCACACATAAAAATACTCAAATTTAATCATGTAACTTATTAAAACAGTAACATTAAAAACACTGTTTCCATAATAACCTAATCATTAGTAAAATATGTATAAATCATTGCAATTTTTTTCTAAATTTAAGGTACATAAATGTGGAAGGCAAATTTTTTGATTAAATATAATACTGAGCAAAGTGTGTGTTTGAGCAGTTTAGTATATGTAAACATTAGCATACAATAATTAATCATATTTTTCACGCTGACAGGAACCTCAGAATAAAATGAAGTAAATGTCTTCTGGTTTCACTCAAATATATTTTCAAAAATATGCTAATTTTCTCTTAACTCCTTTGATAGTTTCCATGGCTAGACTTCTTTTACAACACATAAATATTAATGTGCAGCATGCAAGTAAGAACAATAAGACATTACCAAAAAAAACCCACAATTTAAAAAGGCATCTACGCTAGTCTTTTACTTACAAAACATTTGTGATGGGTTGATCCATGGTGGGGGTTTTTTTTAGTGTCCACAAGAGAACCGTGTATTAAATGCTAACACTAAAGATTAGAGGTATGAATATGTAAAAGACTTGATCTAAGTGCAGAGCGATGTTAATTTACTTCGACCAGCTGCTAACAATCAGGAGGAGAGCGAGGCAGCAGGATTACTTCACAATGTGTCTCCCTGTGGCAAAACTTTAGGGTCTGCCAAAAATAGAAAACGTGGCAAATAGAGAGAGAAAAAGAGGCAAACAGACTATAAATGCATAAAGGGAGAAGATAGGGAAGGAGATGCAGCAAAACGGCTTTTCTGATATTACCATGTGCTCTTGAGACCATTCTGTCATTTTGTCAGTGTCAGATCCTGTGTGATTATTCATGTCCACACAAAGCATCCTGCAACATCAGGATCAGTATGAGAATGATGTCAAAAATATTCTATGGCCTTCAAAGCCAGCAAATCTAAACTACGTTTGTTAGGCACCACTCTCCACCTCTCTTATCAAAGCACCAAATGAAGGAAACTATTCTGGAAGAATTGTCTTCATCCATCCCGTAAAGTCTCAGATTTGGAAAATGGACCCTAAGGTGCATTGAAGCTGCTCTGGCAGCATATGGTGGTATAAACTGTGTGTGTGTGTGTGTGTGTGTGTGTGTGTGTGTGTGTGTGTGTGTGTGTGTGTGTGTGTGTGTGTGTGTGTGTGTTTGTGTGTGTGTGTATATTTTGCTTCGTAAGCCAAATAATGAAGTGACTAGTTTTATAGTCTACAAAAGCAGTATGTGACTTTGAACAGCCCCCAAAACGTCCTCTTTTTTTATTTGACTGTATCTTTGCTAATAGACTCTAATAAATGTAGAATAAATTAATTTTACAGGCACTGGCAGCACTAATAGTGACACATTAGTTTAACTAGTTTAATGAACCACGTTTCTAAAGTCAGATTTTTCTTCTGAATATACTCTTAATAAGGATGTTTAATTTTTTTAATTCTACCGATTATTCCTTGTGTAAACATTAATAATTTATATACAAGATAAACTGTTTAAACAAAAGATTATGATTTTTTTTACCTGACTGTTGGACACAGCTTGTTGGTGATATGGAGAGAACCTGGTCTTGGCAGGGTCTTCTGATGTAGGGCTGAGAGGCTTGGGATCAGACATGGAGCGCTGTACACTTTTTATGGGTCTTGGCAGGGTCTGGTGGCGCTGGGGTGACTCGGCAGTAAACGCCTTTTGCTGAGGAGTTACATGGGCCTTATTAAGCTTCTCTTGTGAGGCAAATGTTGTCTCTAGCATACGATGAGGAGACAGTGGAGATACAGGGGAGTATAGCACTTGGGGAGATTTGGGGGGCTGGCGAGACTCGTTTTGTTGCTGCTGATAGCCAATTTCCAGGGGGTCTGGTTTCCTCCTCTCAAACTTAGCAACTCCTTGGAGTCTTGGGGAGACAGGGTCAGATGTGTTCGCACCAACTATATGCAGACTTGTTGAGTAAGGGCTGATAGTTGTGGGAACACTCAGCTGAGGGGCGACCACGCCCTGAGAATGAGACTCTGGTTCTGTCTGGCAGGCCAGACTCTCTCCTTTGTGGGTTCTTTCAGGAGCTGCTATGTAATGCAATAGGTCAACCTTTGAGGTCTCTGCCACTGTAATGTGGATTGCAGGTGAAATCCTGCCTAGCTGGTCAGGCTCTGTTTGGCATGATGAGTCATTTGTGGTCTGAATAGCTATGCTTGCAGAAACCACTTTAGATCCTTCAGATTTAGCCTCACCACTAGATTCAGAGTGCTTGGATACACGTGATCGCCGACGCCTTACTGGCTGCTGGTCCCATTCTGCCTGGTCCTCCTCATCAGTCTGTACACTGCAGTCTGCAATGCGCCTAGTTCTCCTGCGCCTGTTCATGAATCTGTCCTCTCCATCTTCATCATCTGTTTGCACACAGCTGTCTGTAATCCTTTTCACAGAGTCCTCCTCTGAGCCATCCCTCAGCCGAGGCATGGAATTCTGCTTTTTCATAATCTTAGAGTCAACCTGTTTGTCACTGCTTTTTAAAGACATTTCAGAGGCTGAACTATGAATAGGTCGAGCAGCCACCATGGCTTGGACCAGCTGTCCATCTTGCCAAAACTGAACACTCTGCCCATCTTGCTGAATAACTCTACCACTCTGGTCACAAATAATAAACCCTTGAGGGGGACCTCCTCCAACAACAACCCCTTGTATAGCACCCTGGGCAGATGTTGCTGCTGCTGCGGCTGCAGCAGATGCAGCAGCAGCTTCAGCCGCCGCAGCAGCCGCTGCTGCCTCCACTGCTGCTGTCTTTTGCCTTTTTTGCTCCTCCAACTGCTGCTGGAGCTGCTGCTGCAATGACTGAATTTGCTCAAGCTGCATTCTCTGTTGAGCTAGTTGTTCCCTCTGCATAATGAGCTGTGTCTCACGCTCAGCTTGCTGTTGCTGTAGGACTTGCTGTTTGATTGTCTGCAACTCTTGGATCTCACGCTGAACCAGTAGCTGTTCTTTTCTCTGTGACGCTGAAGCTCCATACGATCTCTTTCAAGTTCCTCTTGCAGACGCAACTGCCGTAATTTCTCTAGTTCAACCCGCTCTCGTTCTAACTGCAGCATGTGCTCTTGTTGCTGACTTAGTCTCTCATCTTCCTTACCTTTCTGAGCGTCTGTTGGAGGAGAAAGTTTGGAACTTGGTGCTTGGGCAGAACCATGTGGTGGTGCTTGCGACTGGCTTTGCGGCAGAACTAATGGTTGAGGCTGACTGACAGGTTGTGCTTGAGTTTGGGACTGAGTCAAAGATAACGGCTCAGTTTGTGGAGGCAACTGCTGTGCCTGCACCGGCTGGACAGTTGGTGGTTTACTTTGAGCTTGAGAGAGGGATGTAATAGTCTGTGAGGTAAGATGAGAATGGTCTATTTGATGATCAGCCGTTGTGTACATCCCAGGAGCAGGAACATTCTGTGCCACAGGCTGCGATGGTGCAATTGTTGTAGGTGTTTGTGCCGCAACTGTTGTTAAAGGCTTTCCAAGGTACACTGGAGTTTCGTGGTGTGAGCTGCTTACCCCAGGCATACTTCCTGATGGTGTGGCAGAAGTTTGATACTGGTTTGGAGGAGGGTAAGAATATGGTCCCTGCGTGGACAGAGGCATCCTGGGAGTCAACTGAGGCAATCTTGTAAGACTAGCCAAAGGTACAGCAGTTACACCTGTAGGGTATGGTCTGTAAATTCCTCTAGGCATGGGGCGCAGGACCGAGGCAGGCTGTGTAGTAATTGGCAAGGTAGAGGCAATGGGAGTATTTATGGTGGAATATATCATGCCATCACCTCCCCTCAAAGCAGCAGGGTACAAGGCGCGTATACTAGCTTGTCTAGCATTTATTAGATTTGTTAAGGTTTGGCCATTTGCTGTTGCCCTTCCATCTGGTCCATACAGTAAATTTGCTCTTATTGATGCTAAGCTTTGCTGGAGATTTAATCTTGCTAAAGGCCCACCCCTTCCAGCCCCATATGATAATTCAGGGTTAGTTCCATACCGGCTCCCATACTGATCCACTGTGTTAAGAGCTGCACACATGCGACTTATCTCCCTGGCAGTGGTTGCACTATACTGAGCCAAATTGGAGTCCTGCGATCCTGTTAGGTCACGTGAACTGTAAGCATAGTCTGAACTGATATTTGACATGGAGCCATATCGGCGAAGGGGTAATGAAGGGCCTGCAAGATCTCCTTGGTGACGCAAGTCTGTGTAAGAACCATACTGAGCTCCCATGCCAAGGTATCCACCATCATAAACCTGATTCATACTGCTAAGATCTACTGCCATACCACCTTGGACATTACTCTGGTAGTGGCTGGCATCAGTCATGGAAGGCAGATTAGTATCAGACATGGATGGCTGTATTCTTCCTGAGGGGACTATGGGTGTTTGGTACGGTTTGTGTTCATCTGTCATTCCTTGTGTAACTTGAGGCTGGTGTTGTTGTTGTTGTTGTTGTTGTTGTTGCTGATGCTGTTGCTGTTGTTGTTGTTGTTGTTGTTGTTGTTGCTGCTGCTGTTGTTGTTGTTGTTGTTGTTGTTGTTGTTGCTGCTGTTGTTGTTGCTGCTGCTGTTGTTGGTTAACGCTGTAATGAGGTGGATGGAGAGGATGGGCTGTTTGAGAGCTTTCAGTGGTGGTGTTTTTATCTGAGGATACTGTGGTAGACTTCTGAGTTAGTGATCCTGAACAGGAACCAGCAAAGGGCAATTTGTAAACAACATCACAACAAGCCACTTGGTTTTCTGGTTTGATCTGTCCAGTAAGATCCAAGACCTGAGGAGGGGGAGGAGGTTCCTCTCGCTTTATCAGTTGAGTCACTGTGCCAGTTTGTGATGGGTTACTCTCATCAAGATGCACCATCATAACATGGGGCTTACCTGTGGATAGGTTCATTACTGTTGGCTTATTTTTTAGTTCTAAGGCAACTCCACCATACAATTCGTGGGGAACATTAGAAGCAGGAGCCCCAGAAACTGAAGGTGGAGCTAGTGGAGAAACTCTAGGTATGGCACTAGCAGTCACTCCAGGCTGGGCGCTGCTTGTCTGGCTCACTACAAGGTCTTTTTTCATCAGCAGTGGCTGGACTTGATTAGCCAAATTATAACGAGCAAAAGAGGATTGCTGCTGGTGCTGCTGGAGCTGTTGCTCCAGAAGCTGTTGCTGCTGCAGGAGTTTCTGCTGCTGTAACTGCAGTTGTTGCTGCTGTATACCCAGATTCTCTAGACAGGCATCAATTTTGGGAATAGTTGGATCCGTGATTGGTGGCTTACTTTGCGTTAAACAGACAGCTGATCCAACACCCTGCCCAAGATCCACACGGTTTTGCAAGGGATCGCCATACACGACAGGTTGCTTGGGTTGGGATATGAATGCTGAACCTGCGACTGTGACACTAACTGTGGTCGGTGTTGATACAGATACGTGTGGTTGCTCCTGTGCATTTAGGTTCATAATAAGAGGTTGCACTAATGTGTGTCTACCAGATGGCTGCTCTGATCCTAAAGAATATCTTCTCGTGTCAGAGGCTAAAGATGTTAGGTCCATCCCCTGGTCTGTCATTATAATTGGAGCTGGCCTCATTGGGGCCCTCAGGTCCACAACATTAGGTCCAGGAAGTGCTTCACCCTGACCTAAAACCTTTGAAGTGCCTTGAATATTTGAAATTTTACCTAGAGATATTTCCATAGATCCAGCACTTATACCGACATTTACTTTTTCAATATTTTGAGCCATCTGGGAAGAATGCTTCAGGGACTGTTGCAATGGGTGCCTTTGAGGTGATGTTGGCGAACTTGTTGAAGGGGGCTGAGAGCTGTACAGTGTCTTACAACCAGCCTGTGTTGGTGATGACAAAGGTGAAGTGGAAGAATTAACAGTAAGTGGCTTGGCAGGACTAGTTGTTTCAGAGCCAAGCGTTATCACCATCACTGGTGAATCTTGCGAGGACTGCTGTCGTACAAGACGTGGTGAAACTGCTCTTTGAGGTGTCTGAGGCCCATGGGATGCTGCAGCTGATGTAGGACCACCAGGCAAAGATGGCAGCTGCCTCCCACTACTGCTAGTGGGTCGCACAGATGGTGCATGAGTTGGACTTTGCACTGGAGAAGTAGTGGGAGAGACTGGAGGGCTAGGACCTTTGAAAATGGAAAAGACTCTAGAAGTCAGGGAGGATGTTCCAGGGTCAGATGGCGCCTGTGTTGGCCTCTGGGAGCCGACTTTGGTGCCAGCAGGCACTGTGCCACCTGTTTGGCGATTTGTGACAGTCTGACTCACAGCTTTTGTTGTGGCAACTCCAACAACACCTTCAATTTTGGCACTCTGTGTCATCATCCTGTTTTGTGTTTCTTTTGATAGATGTTGTGCTGCATGAATACCTGGAATTCTTGGATCACTGCCTGTTGTGGAGAAGGACATAGGTGCAGAAACCTGTGTTGGGCTTGAGCCAGGGGTAAGGGCAGTTCCAGGTTCAAGATGATGCTTATCATCAGACTGCGAGGTACCTTTCTGCTGATTAATTATTTGTCCCTGCCTCTGCATGAGCTGCGCTTTCTTCATCATCTCCTCATACACCTCCTCTGCACTTTTCAGTGTTTTATCAGATGGTAACACTGCTGTCTTTTCTGTTGGAGAGTAGAGTGAAGTGAAAGTTGGAAGGTTATATTCATTTCCTGATTTGTAAAGCTTTCCACCAATCACCTCAAAGCCTTCTGCCTCTGAGTCCATGGAAGGTGAGTACTCTGAACATGATGATTTGTGAAGTTCCTCCATCTCAGCAGCCTGCCTCAGCTCCTCTGTTGGTGATGCATCCTCAATAGGAGAGAGATTACTTGGGGGAGTTTTGGACCTTTCTCTGCGTCTTTGGGCTCGTAGCTCTTCTTTATCCCGTTTTGTTTTTCGGGCAGTACTTCTGATCCTCTGTTGCTCTAAATCTCTCATCTGCTCCTGTTCTCTAAGCAGTTCTTCCTCCTCTCTAAGCTCATCCTCCTCAGAGGAGTCCTCAATAGTTGGCAGCAGTGGCCCATGGGACCGATGTCGAGCCTTTCTCTGCTGCTTGGCCTCCTCTAGTCGGGCTCTACGACTAGGACTGCTGTCACTGTCATCCTCCATGGATGACACAGATGTGGGGGAGGTTCCAGAGGTGTAGCTGGGAGTGGTGGCAGGCAGAGTTGATGAATACTCTCCCTTAGACCGCTCCTCTGGAGACCCAGTCAGACTCTCCATCTCTAGTTCAGGTTCTCGTAGGTCATGCTCAGTACTGAGCTCCATGTCTCTGTTGTAGCTGTTGGTGTTATTCAGCTCAATGGTTTTAAAGCGGCGAAGGCCTCCGGCGATTACAACATCTTCTTCTTCACTTGCCTTATAAGCTCCTTCTGAAACCTTGGTGTCCTCTTCAAAACTATTAGAATGATGAGAGAGTCGTCGCCTCTCTTTGCTTAAATCCCCACTTGTTTTATGTGTCTTTTTTGCTTTCTGATTTCCATAATCTTCTAAATCTTCCTCATCAGCACTCATCTCCATAATTTGCCTCCTCATGTATTCTTCATCTGTTAAATCTTTATGTGTTTTCTTCTGTCTTACTGGCAATGGTGAGAGACCACTTTCACTGCTGTCCTCCACATAATCATGCCGAAGCTTACAACTGAGGTCATCTTCTGATTCATCCCTTGCTGCATCGTCATCAGGACTGACGTCCCGGTCCTGTCCTACAGACAGTGAATGTGGCCTGTGCTTCTGGTCTGAAGCACTCTTTGATTCTAGCAGAGGTTTCATGGAGCTTTCCAACTTGGTGATTTCTGAGGGTATGGAAGCACCTCTTTCATTGAGCTTGATTCCTTCTTCCCGGATCTGACCAGTAATTTCCCCATGAGAGCTGGAGATACCATCTGAAGAGTATCCAGTGTCACTTAAACTCTGAGAACTTGATTTGTTGTAATCCTAAGGAAAGAGAGGAAGAAGAAGAGAAGAGGTCAAAAGCAGAATAGGCATACTTTTTTGTTCCCTGAAATGAACTCATGGAAAAGTCTATTACAAGCTTCAGTGCACATCTTGTATCCAACTATTTCATCCAGCTCATCAGTACTGACATTTTTATGAGCATTTTGAGATACTTAGGAGTAAAATTAATTTACTACACCTAATACAGATGAAATAGTCTCTAATAGTAAAATATTAGAGAATAATTACCTTGGAAATAACATACCCGTAAAGAGACAGTTCACCCCAAAATCAAAAATCAAATTTACTTTTCTTAGGTTCCTTTGACTTTGAATTATCCATCCTGATTGTTTTGGTGTGAGTTGCCCTGTTTTGTACATATCAACTGTATAGTGTCTGCTTTATCTTAAATGTAATGACACTAAAAGATGCTCGCCTTATGGTGCACAAAGCACCATTAGGCACCATAGGTAAACCAAAGAAAAAGTCCACGAACCTTGCTGTGAGCAGTTTATTGTAGGAACTACATTCTTTTGACTGAACTACACTTGCCAACCAAAATAAACCATACAACCTGTCACGCTGTCTCAACCACAAGTCTCTCAGCCCAGCTGGATGTTTCTTTCTACACAGTGATGCGGCTGGTGGATGTAGTGTGGTAGAAAGAAAATACTTCCTTTGTGAAACTTTTACAGCTAGGTTCACTATTTATTTAGAGTAACCAGGGCACAATATCAACAAAGAGAAGATATTAGTGCTGAGTTTTTCAAATGACAAGCGCTCCTTTATATTCACCCGAAGGCAGGAATTATCTCTACAGTGGACATCTCCAAAAGTGGGCAACTCATACTAAAACAGTTTAGATGGAAAGACAGCAGAAGTAACATATGTAAATTTGTTTTTGTGTAAACTGTTCCTTCAATCATACAACCATTTATAGCAACATTTTTAGGTAAAAATCAACCCAAATATTTACTGTTTATTGCTTTTTGGTTTTAAAAAATGATGCAAATTTGCATACGGATCGTAATTGGAAAGATTTATACATTTGTTCTCATAGAGAAAAAAAAGACCAGCCTAATGGTAAAATCTTTCTGAGTTATAGGACACGGAACAAGCAAAACAAGTTAAAGCAAAACAACTAATTAGTGTTACTGAGAATTTGGAACATATATATATATATATATATATATATATATATATATATATAGTGAATTAATAATTTTATAGTTTATTACAGCTGTTCCTCTTGATTTGGGTTGAGTTTGCCTTTCAGCATTATGTACACACAGATGGATAAATACACTGGCACAGAGTGAATATAACAGACAGTTAAACATACAAACATCTACAGACAAATGTTATTTGATTACATGCTTCATTGCCATCTTTGATGCATTCTCCATTGCATTCTTCCAACCGCTGAAGAATAACGAACATGCTTAGAATGCTTAAAATATCATCACGTGTCACATTAAACGAACACAAAATAAGTTCAAGAAGAACCTGCAATTAAAATAAAAGTGTACAAAACATGGACGCAAAACAGCGGCATGAGCTGAATATAAGGAATGGTTCCTGAGACGATGATGATGATAAGGATAATGATGATGATGATGAAAATGACAAAAATGGTGATATTAAAGGAGATATATCATGCAAAATCCACTTTTTTAGCCCTTAAATACATTTTGTTGTGTACTTTCAGTGTGTAGCAGTGCAGGAAATTTAAATGCATTCTGTCCCGGTGCTGCGTAGATATCTTTATATTCTTTCTGGGTGATATTTTTCAGTTTTCTCTATTCCCTGTCGTCACAGTATTTGCTGTGGAACTGCTAAACAAGGGCATGGATATCCGGCTAACCAATCCTGTGAATCCGCCTTTTTTTTTTTCTTGCAGAGATTTTGTAGTCCAGTTTAGTTATGCCAAAGTTGTATGGAGTAAGATAACTGTCGAAAAAATGTGTGCATAATTCTAACATTTGTATTCATATTTGAGAAATTGTGTGGATTGTTTTTATGTGGGTATGAATCTAAAAGCTGTGAGTCCAAAGACTTTGCACTCACAGCTTTTAGATTCATAATCACATAAAAACAATCCTAATCCACACAATTTCTCATATACAAATACCAATGGTAGAATTATGCACACATGCTTTTTGACAGTATCTCACTCCATAAAGTTGCACGTAGGTAAGTCAAAATGTTCGGTTGCTGGGTGTATTAACCCACACGATTCCTTAAATCACCCCCCGGCATCAGAGCCCATTAGAAGTGCCTGGTTAAATTTTATATTTCTGGGAAATGTACCTGCATCAGTGGGGAAATCCTCC